>JAOVVF010000025.1:19439263-19455798 GCA_028565595.1 Duopalatinus emarginatus
ATATATTCCTAGTGTGCACAGAACCCTATCCATGCGTTGTTTTTATTTATTTTAAGTAGATGTTTGCACTGTGAAGAAGTGGCTTTTAATCTCATTGTACATGTGTATAGTGACAATAAAGCATTCTATTCTATTCTATTCTTTACTTGTTTACTTAAATTCAACACTGTTTTTACTAGTGTACGTACATTACTACAGTCTTTACTTGTGTACGTAAACAGTCTTTACTTGTATACTTTATTTTAAACAATGTCTTTACTTGTGTAATTAAACTAAACCTTGTCCTAGACAGTTCTGGGACCCAGTGAAATGTAAGGTCAGTGTTAGGTAGCTCTGCACCATTTCTCAAATGGTTTAAGTTATTTAAGTTTTTAAATGTTTAAATTTTTATTAATGTATACTTTTAAATATGTATAAAACAAAACAAAATATATAATTAAAACGAGATAGAGCACCTGGCAAATGTGCCAAATTTGTAAATCTACCTAGTGAACACAAATTGATTCATGGTAACACCAGTAACTTGTGTTCTTATCACACTGAAGCTCCAGAGACAGACACTTTTTTAGACAGACAAATATCGCCATCTAGTGGCCATAATGGGTTATCAATTAAATAATCAACTCATAATTTCTCTGAATTCTTTTATATTGTGCCACATTAATTGGCTTGGTAAAAGTCATATTATTATTATTATTATTATTATTCCAGAAAATCACACATGATCCTAAACACTGGATGTGGTAAATTGCCCTAGGGGTGAGTGAATAGGGGTGTGTGTGTGTGTGTGTGTGTGTGTGTGTGTGTGTGTGTGTGCTACACTGCAATGTATTGTCACCCTGCCTTGAGCCCATTGACTCCAGGTGAGCTCTGATCAACCAGATGAAGCAGATAAGAGATTGACTGACTGACTGACTGACTGACTGACAGAATGACTTCAGCCTATGTGAAATAAATTAAATGCAGCCATTGTTTCAGATAAAACAAAAATAAGCAATCTGAACCAAGATTTCCTGTCGGCTCAGACCAGTCCCTTCAATTCTCCTCTGATCTCTCTGATCAACAAAGCATTTCTGCATGCAGACCTGCTGCTACTGTGTGTGAAAATCTCAGCAGCTAACGTTAACTGAAGCTCTTGACCAGTTGCTGCATGATATCTGAATATTTGCATTAAAACAACAAAACCACTGACAGGTGACATGAATAGCATTGATTATTTTGTTACAATGGTAGCAAGGTGGGATATATTCAGCAACCAGTAAACACTGACTGATTGTCTCCTTACCATGCTTCACTTACACAGTAATTAATCACATAGATGTCTGAAAGTAAGTGCAAATCTTTTTAAACGTATTGCTTAAAATTAGGATGAATCTTCGAAAGATAGTTTCATCAGTTTAAGTGGAAAAATCACAGCATTGCAAAGACATCACATCAAGTGGATAAAATTCAAACAACACATGCTTGCTCATTTTAATTGTAAGGAATTTTACATGGATTTAGTTTACTATAATGCAGAACTATGTCACATGGGTTAACCATCCATTAGCCCCCCCAAAAAAGTCAGGAATATCAGGGTGGATGGTCTTTTGGTCTTTGCCTTCAGAATATATTTTGTAATTATTTTCAAAATTTCCTCAAACGTCTTCTGCCATCTGTTTCCACAACTGCAAATGCGACGATTAAGAAATACCATGCTAACACAGAAAAAAAAAAGCACAACATAGTAGACACTAACCAGATGCCGGTGAGGCTGATAATGGGTTTACAAGACAATAAACAATGAATACAGAATGGGGGCAGAGTAAACAAACCTAAATTAAAACAGAAGCACATGTGGATTCAAACCTGAGGAGTTCTGGATTCCAGGTTATTGCACTGAAACCATTTGTCCTCTATACGATGGATGCAAGGGAAGTGTGGAGGTTGGTAACGGTGGGTACATTGAAAGGGAGTCGTTCCTGATGGATGGGATAGTTCTGGGGAGAATTGCTGTAGACTTAAATAAAATGGCAGAGTATGTCATTAAGGAATTTGTTGGCAATACAGAATCACAAAGTATTTGTGAAGATGGAGAAGACCATCTTCCATTTATTTCCATCCTGGATATGTTTAAAATCATACAAGCTGCCAATAACGGCAAGTGATTGAGACAGTGACCCTGATACAGAGGCAGATACCACCATGCTCTTTTCCACAAAGAAGAACCCTGATGAGGCTGATTTGAAGAGTTGTGATGAGACTTTCTGAATGTAAGCCTTCATCACCTCTTTCCACTCCAATGACAGAGGATATACCGTACCCTTGGTGTTGCTAAACTCCAACACTCATCTCTGTACTCTAGAAAGGAATGTTAGGTTGTGACGAGACCGGCTCTTAATGATGATGGAAACACTGGAGTGGGAGACAGCAGCTGAACAAAGTGAATCAGTTCTCTGTAAGTCTAGGAGATCATGGGACTGTAGCGCATGTGTTTATTCAACACCAACAACAAGGTGTTTATTCATAGAAGGATATATCAGCAACCAGAGTTACCAGAGCTAATGAAAATGCTGTCTGATTGCTTAATGCTATGTAGTATTTTCAGTATCAGTATCTGTTTTCAAAATACACAGCCAGATCAAAATCATTAGCAAATTTGAACAATATTACTCCTAAGTGGTGCAACAGAAAAACATTCGCCTCATCATCTGGAGATCGTGATTCCCAGTGCCACAGCCATCTGGCTATCTAGAGAGAGAGTCTAGAGAGCAAAAATTGCCATGCGGTTTAGATGAGACGGGCATACTCTCTTTTCCCTGCCAATCAGATGATACTAACCAATCACAGGCATCTGTGTACGGAAGAGGGTGAATTTCCTCCTTACTGGTCTGTGATGCTGCATAAGCTTGGTTTGAAGTGTCATAGCATGAACACATTGCTCTACACGCCACCACAAGATGCCACAAGATTTTCTGTAAAGCTGCTTTGAGACAATTTCCATTGTTAAAAGCGCTATGGAAATAAAATTGAATTGAAGATGCTATTTTGTGATAGTGGTTTAAGTAATGTTGAATATTCCATTGATTTTGATATGGAAATTGGCAGGAATTATCATTAGGAATGCTGTGTTCTGGGTTCTGTGGATATCTCATCTGTAATTACATACTTTATTTCATATGTGTATGTCTGCCTTATCTTTTAGGTTGGCTGCAGAAACAATCTAATTGTTTTCTTGGGATCAATGAAGTATTTTCTCTTATTTGGTTTGTGGTGTTCAGGTTCAAACAGGAGTTTTCACCCCACAAAACACACTCCATGCTTGTCTTCTGTTCATATGAAGCTCTATTTTACACCGTAGTGCCAAAAAAACGAGTACAGATGAGCCTAGGCAAAATACCTAGCCTGGTAGTGGCTCCATAATGGTGCAGGGATTGCTTAGCTGGCATACCATGGGACCCCTGGTACAAACGTCTCTGACAGGTGAACGCTATGTGTGCCTCCTTTCTGACAAGTTAAACACGTTCATGTCGTGCATTCATTCACCAGATGTCAGCATTATCAAACACATCTGGGATGCCATGCAATGCGCTGTGGAACACAGAGATCTTACACCTCAGAATACAACAGAATTGTGGACCATTCTGCAGGATGTATGGTGCTCATTACCTACAGTATATATCCACAAGCTCATGTCTGTCCTGTGGGGAACCTACCAAATATTCAACATTTTCTTGGCACTTTAGTGTCTCTCTTATTTTGATTTACCTTGCATATTTTTTCCCATTCTTTTATAAAAACCAAATCTATAACAGTTTGCAGATAAATTAGTGGCAAAATTGGCAAAAT
The DNA here is from genome assembly GCA_028565595.1 of Duopalatinus emarginatus. Taxonomy (NCBI): domain Eukaryota; kingdom Metazoa; phylum Chordata; class Actinopteri; order Siluriformes; family Pimelodidae; genus Duopalatinus; species Duopalatinus emarginatus. The sequence goes on from JAOVVF010000025.1 coordinate 19,443,092, forward strand.
TTTTATTATTGCCTATAACAACTGCTTATTTGTTATACTGAGGTTTATTTGTTTATTTGTTTGTTTGATTTTTTACCTCCTTGAAACTATAAATTGCTTCATCACATTTTCCCATAGTTTTAATTTTGCTGCTTTTTTTAGGTCCCAGCAGTCTGACCCACCAGTTGAAAAACACTGGGTTAGGAGCAGGAGGGGTTGCTATGGAAACTGTATCTGTGAGAGGAGGGGAGTGCAGCAGTCTTAAGCTGTTTCTGCATGAGCCACCTGCATTTATAGATCAGAACCTTCTAGGAATATACACAGAGCTCTTACTGTTTAATAATACATTATCTTTTTTTTTTTTTTAGTGGACTTTGCAAAACATAGCTAAATTTGATAAATGCAAAAACTGCATTCACCAGTTTATAGAGCAGGTTATAAGGCATAAGCATGAGTTGCATGCTAATATGCCATATACAAGCTCACTTTTCTCTTTACCTTGGCACAGCGCCGTGTCGTGATTTATGCAAAGTGCCATATTTCCTAATTCTAATGTCTTAGCATTGTGTCTAATCTAATCTAATAGTGCTGCTTTGATTCTGCACATTATCCATCTCATCCTGGACTGTAGGCAGCAAAATAATGTGTACTGGATGACAGTGAACTCTAACCCACAAACATTAGACCATATCAGCCAGCAAAATTCCTACAGATGCATTATAGTGCTTGCTGTGTGTGATGAATTTCAAGCAATAGGAGATGGTCTGGGGCTTGGTCTTTTAGCAGATTAAGCTCAAGGTGTCATGTCCCCCATCCACCACGTGGTGTAGCTCTTCTCAATGTGCTTTCTGCACGTCATCCCAAAATGGGTCAGTGTGTCTCCTACAGGGGTGTAGTGTGGACTGCTGCAGTGATTTCATTCATCTTGTCTGATTTATTCAGTTCTCACATAAATTAAATTATATTTTAAGATCATGAACAACAAACTTCCTGTGGGTTTTAATTGTAAAGGTTATTAACATCCCTTTTCTATGTCAGTCCATCAGGGTCATGGTGTGTCCAGAATCTGCACGGAATCACAGGTATCAAGGCAGGAATACCCCCTGGGCAGGGCGCCAGTCTATCGCATGGCACCACACACACACACACACACACACACACACACACACACATACACAGACACACCCATTCACTCCCATCTAATATCTAGGGATGTTAACCTTACATGTGTGTTTTTTAGGAGGTGGGAGGAAACTAGAGCACCTAGTGAAACCCCACAAGGGGGGGGGGGGGGTACACTAAACTCCTCAAAAACAGAGACCGGCGCAAGGCTTGAACCCACAAGTCCAGAACTGTGCTGTAAGCTGGAACACACAGACACACTACCTGCAGTAACACCATGCCTCCCCCTCTCCTATGTCAAAACTGTGTAATTCAAAAAGACATTAGTATTTTAAAACATTATCCACTATTATATTTTGATAAAATAGCACTTAATAGTCTTGTTTAATACTAAGATTTTGCATTCTCACTTTCATAAACAATTACAAAGGCTGCATGTGCACCACCATATAAACTCCCAGAATAACACAATAAAACATGTCCCTAATGTTTAACTTATTTAATTTATTTCTGCACTGCCTGTCTTTAAATGGTCACCTCATATCTATATGGGTTTCCTTCAGGATCTCCAGTTTCCACCTATAGCACATATATGTCAGGTAACACAGAGTTACTCTTTGCTACGTGTGTGTGTGTGTGTTTGTGTGTGTGTGTGTGCAATGCCTGTCTTCTACCACTGAGTAGGAGGAGATGCTTAGATAATGACTGAGTGAAAGTAAGTGAGATTTATAATCAGTGAAATGTAGTCCAGGATTTTGACCGATCGGCTGCAGGGCCTTGAGCACACATGCCCAGAGCATTTACATTTACATTTATGCCATTTGGCACAGGCTCTTATCCAGAGCGACTTACAAGGTTACTGGTATTACAAGTAGGCAAACAAAGTGTTAGGGGTCTTGCCCAAGGACCCTTATTGGTGAAGCACAGACTGGCTGCCCAGACTGGAAATCAAACCCCGGTCTCTCACATCGGAGCCAATGATGTTACCACTGTACCACACCAACCAACAGAGCAGTGGGCACCATCTTATCCACAGAGCCCAGGGAGAAGCGCACATGTACGCACACATGTGAACACAAGGGGCAGTGAACACACTTGCCCAGAATGGGGGGCAGCCCCAAACCACAGTACCCGGGGAGGGGGTTGGGGGTTAGGTACCTTGCTTAAGGGCACTTCAGTCGTGTCTTGCCTGTTATGTGGTAGAACCCTGGACCTTTCTGTCACAACCTAACCGAAGGACCATGACTTGATGATCAAAAGATTTGATAATTTCCAAATTTTTAAATATTTACATCTTTGCTGTCTTATAATTAGGATTGGGAACCCCAACAACCTCTTCTAAAGGAAGTGCACTACAGTAACATACATTTCTTCAACATATATTTCTTCTAGTGACTTCTGCACTGAGCTGTATGTGCACTACTGACATCCTGAGCAAGGCTTACACTGTGCATGCTCCTGACGCCCGCAGGAGGAAAACGTGATGGAAGCAGTGATGCCATGCGCGAGAGAAGGAGGGGGGAGGAGGAGGAGGAGAAGGAGGGGCGGGGCTGCGAGCTGAGCTGTGAGCGCGAGCCGGGGAGAGACAGCGCGGCCGCGTCACTGCTGTTCGCTCGCGGGGGAAACCGACAAGCTGAAAAAGGCTCGCGGACACAATGGACTCGTCAGCAGCCGGAGTTTAACGCACTGGACCTTCGATGAGCACGAAAAACAAGGTGAGCCGGTGTAGCGACCGTGGTGCACTGGGTGTATTAGTCCGCGTTCGTGTCTTTGATTGAGAAAGAGAACCGTTATAATTTGGGCGACAGAAGATGCAGGAAGCGACGTAAGCGAGACAAAGGCTACATGCAAAACCCTTTACTAATGCACGAAAACGCATGTCAGCTCGTGCACAGTGTGCTGTTTTGGCATATTCTTGGTTTTTGCCGTATTATTCGGACATGCGGTTGAGTGCGGTAGTACTGCGGTTCAGGATGTAGCCTGGTGTATTAGGCAGTAAGAGGGGGGCCTCGCCGATCCGCAGGGTCCTACGGTCGTGTTTTGACAGCCTCGCTGTTCGCTGACACACCGCAAATGAATCGCCTGCTCTTCCGACAGGATGTAGTTGTTTTTTTTTATCGCACCCCACTGTAAGAATCATAAAGTAGACTAAAGTCAGGATTTCTACATCCTAACCTGCGTAGATATCATTAGTGGCATCAATCACAGGCAGGGTTTATTATAACAAAGCCTACTGCACCATGCCAGGCTATAACACGCCATAGGAGCGCATTGGGGTTGGTTTCTTCTAGGCATGGAGAAAGCTTATAATACAAGCCTGTGAATGTTGTAATCAAGATCACACCTTTACAGCAGGACCAGGATAATACTGCATGAACACCTTCTGATTTTAATGCAATCACAGACCACATTTTGTAATAAACCAGTCAACTAAATCCACAGTGAATACTGGTTTAACTGGTGTAAATGGGAGAAGAATTACATTTCAAACAATTACAGAAATGTAGATAAAATCTTGGCCTATACTGTATATATCATACCGTCTACATCTCCTATAGATATATATATCATACCCACTGACTGATTAACAGAGCAGGTTAATAGCAGATGCTTTCTTCAGCCCAGTCATACACAAATTTTAGTATTTTAACTGTACAAGTGAATATGGGGTTGAGGATTTAACACGTATTCACGAATGCTAACCCCACTCCTACTCTAACAGATTTGGGTTAAAGGCTTAATCTGGCAACCTAAAGGTTTTTTTTTTCGGTTATGTTTTGCTGAGAGAAACTTTAAGGGTTTTAACTAGAACCTTACTTCACTAAAGGTTCCAAGCAGAATCTCTTTAAAAAGCTAAAACCGAGACCCACCCAAATAACGTTTGCCCTCAACCTTTATTTTTTCATATGCTTGGTGTGAAGTGAAGTGAAAGTAAACTAGCCTAATGTGCTAGCACACAGAGAAATGTGATTTGACGTATTTGACCAATCTGTGCAGTGAAACACACACACTAGTGAACACTAGGGGCAGTGACCACACTTACCCAAAGTGGGGGGGGGGCAGCCCCAAAACACAGCGCCCAGGAAAATGTTGGGGTTGTCTTGCTCAAGAGTACTTCAGTGGTGTCTTGTCTGTAGTGGGGATCAAACCTTGGACCTTTCTATTCACAAGGCCAGGGAAGCCCCTTATGAGTGGGGCACTATATTGACAATCTTTGTAGCCTTGACTAGCGTTTTAGTTATCTCACTCACCTGACTTGACATACATTATATACGTAAAAAAAACCAGTTGTATTTGCTTTCATATTTGTGAAAGGTTCTCAATCTTTTGCCTGTTTCATAATACTGATAATAGCACCTGCTCTGTCTCTGCTTCATGTTTGCTTCTGCTACTACCACTGATGGCGTTCCACCTCCAGAGGAAAAGGGAGGAGGCTATGCCGTTTCAAGTACTCTTTACCACCATTTGATTAATCATGATGAAGACTGAACCCCCATCTACAGCCAGCAGCACCACAAGCACCACGCTCGGAGCTCGGAGTGCGTCGCCACACAGGAATGCGTACGAGGCAGGAATCCAGGCACTAAAGCCACTTAAAGACCCTGATGCCGCAAACGGTGAGGATGGCAAAGAGGTAAAGTCACGAGCTACAGGACGAGGTCGCAGGTACGGCACCAATGTCCATCGCATCAAAAACATGTTTATGCAGATGGGCTCCCCTGGGGAGGAAGAAGATCCGTCAAAGATGAAAGACCAGGCAGTGCGGCTCTCCTTGCCAAGAGCCAGCAGTCTTAATGAGAATGTAGACCACAGTGCACTTCTTAAGCTAGGCGGAACGGTTTCTGAGCGTGTAAGTCGCTTTGATGGGAAGCCTGATGGTGGAGGTGCCCGTGGATCTGGCTTTTCTAAGTTGCAGGAGACACGCAAGATTTTCGAGCAGCGCCACCTGCAAGAGAAGCAGGCTGCCACCAACCGAATCCTCCTGAAGAAGGAGCGTGCCTCAGGCTTCCAGGACGGCCGCCTGGACGTGGTCGTACGATTCAATGGCAGCACAGAAGCCCTGGACAGGCTGGATACAGAAGGAGGTCCTGCTGAAGCAGTGTCACCCACTGTCAGCCAACTGAGTGCCGTGTTTGAGAAGGCAGAATTGCGGAACAATCTCCATCGGCCGACTTCGGCCTCAATTCTGCCCTCTCGCCCCAAAGTTGTTCCCAAAAAGGTGCGACCATTTGCTCAGTCAGGAAGCCAAGAAAATGAATCGCAGGCTAAGGAACAAGATTCAACGCCTAGAAGTCCAAGGAGAACAGAATCCCAAGCTAACGCAACAAACAACAAGCCATCAGCAGATGAGGCATCTGTTTTGTCTGCAGACCTGAAATCGAAGCAGTCAAAGGAACGCCAAGACTCTGCAGGAACCAGTACAGATAAGGAGTCCAAACCTGGGGAGCAGGATGCTGCTAGCAACCAGGAAGCCGGCAGCAGATTGGTGCATGCGGACGTTCACGCTTCTCTTGAGAACGGCGAGGCTGAAAACAGTCACGAGGCTGCCGAGCAGAGAGATGAGCACAGGCTGAACCAAGGAGTCACCTCCGCTCAGGAGGACGAGGCAGCAGAGGAGGAGCCCCTAAAGGAGGATTATTCAGAAGCTGACCTGATAGACATCAGTGCCTACAGTGGTATAGGTGAGGACTCTGGTGGGAGTCAGCTGGATGAGGATGAAGAGGTCGATGATGATGAGCCATACGAGCCAGAATCTAGCTGCACAGAGATCACAGGGCTGCCAGCTGAGGATGATCCACCAGCCAGTAGGAAGATCCGTTTCAGCACTGGGCCTATTAAGGTAAGCGTTTTATGAAGTGATTGATGCGATTTTTAGGAGTCAACCATTAATTATAAAATAATTAATACTGTAGTTGTGGCCATTGGAATATGTCCGTAACAGACTGGGTGATATTTTGCATACCTCACTAGATTATATACTGCTCAGAATGTACTGCATTATATAATGCAAAAGTCTGACTAAACATAAATTCTGCTACTTGAGAGATGATTCTTAATATCCTGTCTTGACTACCCACAGTACATTTAGTTTTTTCCTTTATTATTTACACTTCACATGAACTTCTGTCAAAAATAATGTCACACCTATGTTATTAAAACTGCTATTAGTGTGGCTGACAGTTTTTAATTTAGAGAAGAAATGGTCAAAGGTTAAATACCAAGGTCTGCAAGAACGTTTACTATCACATAAATCACCTTAGTAATTGCCTAGTTACTCCTAAGCACATACTGGCCCTATGTCATGCAGGTAGCTATTTCAACAACCCACATTTCAACCAGGGACAGTCAGCATTCAGAGTCTCCTGCAGGTTTGCTAAGCAGTTTGTATCTGATTCATTTTGCATGTCTAATGAGTGCTACTTTCTGCCACTTCCTGTTAGAGCCGTGTCTGATCAGGTGCCTTCATATGATCACATGCTCGCATGCTTTTGCAACGACCATCACGTTGGCATTTTCACCCTCAAGAAAACTGCTAGTGCACTGGCATGGGTTTGTTGGTCTCTGTTTAACAAGTCGCTTCCGTTATGTTTGCTAGCACATGATATGTTAGCAGCAGCATATCAGATCTTTCTATAAACGGAAGACGTGAAGTATTTATATCAACTCTTTTTCAGGGACTGACCGGTCATCAATGTTGAAGCTTCTCTTTTTTATCTGTCTGGTTGAAAAATTCTGTTTAGCGCTCAAGTGCTGTCTAGTATTAGTGCGTCCACTTGTGAAATCCCTAGTGACATTTCACGATTTTACTGCAACAATGGTACTGTGCTCTTGTGGTGCACTGAGCCAGCAATTTTTATTTAGCTAGTGTTCAGACGCACCCCCTTTTAAGCTGATCCGTGCATTTCTAATCATCTAAGTCAATATATGGGGGAAACTGATGTCTATATAATGGCATTGATGGGAGGACAGCTGTATGAATGGAGTATAAGAGTAATTCTATAAATATGAGATATAAAAATCATTAACCAGACTGCATCATTTAAATACTAACTGTAGTATTATATATTGTGCTGTATGGCATTCAAACTTCATGGATAAAACTTGTCTAATTCATGGATAGCAGTAATTAAGTTATCTTCTCTAGGCAATGTGCTTTAGGTGTCAAGCAATGAAAAAAGATGTATTGAGCACTGGGTTTGCCTGACATGGCTGTCATAGACAGGGGAAGTGAAAACAGGCTATTATTATATGGTAGGTGACTATACGTTCAGTTCACCTAAAATTATACCATTATATACCATGTTATACTTGCAAACAGAAATTGAATCCAAATACTGAGAATCTTTATTTCCAGGGTCTTTGAAAAATGGTTGTTTTTGCAGGTCTTAGACTTTTTGATTACACCAAACAGTTATACTCTGGTCACATGTAAGTGTTGGGGAAAATAATTCCATTTATTTATTTGGAATTTATTAACTTACAATTGGGCTGAGCAGATAAGGTTTAAGGGCCTTGTGCATGGATCCAACAGTGATAGCTTGGCAGTACAGGGAGAAAAACGTACATCTTTCCAATCAGTAGACCAGAATTAACTGCTAAGCCACCCTGTTTTAGTATTTAATCATCCTGTCCTTGACTACCCCTCACAAAAAGTGACCACTTGCCAAACGGAAAGCAATTTGCTATGCAAAGACGGGTTTGTTTGTAACAAATTGAATTCCATGGTTTAAAAAGATTTATAATTTTTCGAAGTATTCAGTTGCTCTGTATAACCTTTTTTTCTGTCCCAAATCCATTGTGCCAGATTATTACATTTTTTCCTTATGAAGTCCATTCAGGAAGTGCTTTCATGTTACCTCAGTCGCTTATCCTTTCAAGGGGTCATCTAGGTCTGGCCCTAGAAATGGTGTCAGGGATTCCCCTAAGGGAAAGTCACCATGCTAAAAACTATACTCAAACAGGATGTAGTGATATGTGTAAATAAATCTAATTCTGTTTAAGATACGTTAGGCCTAAGGAGATATTTTATGTGTTAGTATTTGGTGTGTTTGCACATTCATCACAATGCGTATGGATTCTCTGGCTTCAGTGATGTCACAGTGACAGAAATTTATTAAGAAAGGTTTTTGTCAATTCATTCACTTACAGGCAGTGGATTATTTCCATGAATACACCAGGGTCACCAAACTGAAAGCAGTTTGTATGTGGTGCTTTGCAATGCCAGGCTCTCAGTATGTGGGCAGAACACACACATTGTGCAGACTTATTGACATAAAGAATATCACTGAAAGGGTTTTGTCTCTGTACCAGAGAATAAAAGCATACAGTATGTAAACACCCTATGCTATATTGGATTTTTAGACTTTGCTGCAAAGCTTTTCATAAATACTGCTATAGTGACTTTACTATATGAAGTACTTTTAAATTATACCCAGGCTGTTCACTGTGCACCATTTAAGCACCAACAATTTTCTTTGTGACTTGTTTTGCCTTGCAGAGTAATTATAGGCTGCAAGAAACTTCTTCACAGTGAAGGTTTCCTTATCCACAACATTAAGCACTGTAAGGCAAAAAAATGACTAAATAGCAGGAAAGGGCAATTTTTACCCGCTCCAGCCAGTCGTTTACTCTTCCTTTCATTTCGTCCTCTGTCATCCCTTGTTTGTCTGTCCTCCCTCCCCTTGTTGTTCATCTCCCATCTGTAAACTTGCAGATAACACTGCAGCAGGTTTCAGTACTGCTGGAAACAAACTGCATGTCCTAGAGTTGACAAATAAGACAAAAAATGATATGCCTTTTTAATTTTCTATATGGTATTGCTATTTCCATGTTGTTTTCATTACGGAGCGTAGTATGGGGTCTACATGTGTATACATGCCCAGCTTTGTGCCTGGCCTTATTATTAAGTGCTTCCTGATTCCAGTCAGCTTTGGGCGGCCCCTCTTATCCTTTCAAACACAGGAAGAGGTCCAGCAGTTGCGTGGAAGGAGGTGGCCGGCTTCATTGAGCTGGAGATACTTGTCCTTTTGTGCTAGTCAGAGAGCAGTATGGTATTTTCTTTGTTCTGTAAACTTAATGCTTGGGTTCAGCTTTTAAAATACTCGCCTTTTTAGACACCGCATTCTTTAGAATGAAAGGTCAGATGGTGGTGTGTGTACAAGAACTATCAAGGCAATCAAAGAGTTTAGTTCTAAAGGGCCAATACTGGAGAACAGAGTCTTGTATAAACTCCCATTGTCACACAGCTCATGCTAATGTTGCTACTGCTCTTCTTGTGTGTAGAAAAAAATGTTCTTTATTATTAACTTATTGAATATAGACAATGTATGTAATTTATCCAGATGTAATTTCCTCACTTGAATGGCAATGGACGGTGGAAAACACATTTGTCTGTTCAGTAGGCAGTGTAGCGCTAGGCTAATATATACACACCTGAGTGAAAGATATGAAACTAGATAACAGCAGCAAGGCTAACCTTTATGAAATGTAACAATGGCCAGGTTGCTCGGCGATTAGCTAATATTAATGGTAGCTAGCATAGAGTCTAAACAACAATCCACACAAACACTTACAACTCAACATCACTGGAGCTTTAAAACTATACAACTATGCAAATCTCTTTAGCTACGTTACATATTAGCAGTTATAATGTAGGACAGCTAACTGCTAAAAACAAAACGTTTTTTACTTTACGTCATTTACTCTTGGTCTTACTATGCATTTTATATCTTTCTCATTAGTCTAGCATTGTGTTCTTCTTCTGAAATGTTGTACAATGAGTACACATGTTGTACCATGAGTAGACACAAAATTATAAATATGCACATCTCTGTATTTCTTATGTTAGGATATGGAATGGTCATAGATGCTGTTTGTTTCTGATGAGCAATTTGATATCTGTCAGAATTTACAGAGTGTACTTCAGTCAAGTATCTGAAAAATGCACAATGCACCTTAAATCAATTTCAGTGGCTAAAAATAGTTTTCTTGAATCTATAAAAGAAATCCTTAGTCAGTGCTGGTGGCCTCAGAGATGTCTCAAGGATAAGCACAATTCTGATAAGTGCACATTTGATTATATATGTTTGGGTGACTGCACTTTTATATGAATTATAATTGAATTATGTAAAGATTTGCATGATCTTTCTGTTTTGTGGCTTGGAGGTAAAAATGCTTTCTAATTTGAAATGGCTGGGTGCACAGCTGTCTTCCTGGCTCAGAGGAAGCCTTAACATCTTCCTTGGTTAACATTGAATAAACTAACTGGGGCCCCTGTGCTTTCCACAGTATGTGTTTGCATTCGAGGCCATGCACCATAACTGTCTTATATAAAGAAATATTTTTGACCTTTCTGTAGTGATATAAATACAGGCTTTGTAAAACTTTACAGAACAATCTGTCAAAATGAAGTCCTCCATAAAAATGTAACTGCAATAATAGTAACGTTTGAATTGTAATTTCACTCTTAACTTCACTCAGGCTTTTTGTGTTTAAGATTTTTTAGAAATGATGGAGATTAAATAGAAGGCATTAAAATTAGAGGGCACAGAGTGCAATTATGTAGTCAAACAATGCTGAGAGAGCTCTTTTTGCTTCTGTTTAGTCAATCTTAGTAGCATGTTTTACAATCACCAAGATTACTTCATTATGTTTCTCGCTCAGGTTTCTTCCTTAAAGAGCCAGAATGAACATTGTTTTACACATAATAATCTCCAGATGAATATTAAGCTGGTTCATGGCCTTGTGTAATGCCAGCGCCTGCCATTGTGAAATTTGAGGAACAACTCGTATGCAATTTGAAATGAGGAAATGATGAGGCCTGGATCTGCCCTCAGTCTGTGCTTTCTCCTGTTGAAAATAGATTTGTGGTACTGAAAGAATCAAAAGCATTTAGTTTTTTTTTAAATAAAGATATCCACTGAAATCCATTGTATCAATATTATCATCCTAAGAATAACATCCACACAGTTGTGGCATATTACCTGGTTTTACTGGTGTGTAGAATGTCACACCCACCACACTGCCAATGCTGATTCAACAGTTTGCAGTTGAAATGAAGTTAGTTTGTTACACATTAATAGGATAGATTGGTTTTGGTATATGTGCCCATATGGACTGAATGCTCCTAGAGGTCTTTTAAAGCTGCCTGAAATGGTTTAATCAGTCAATAAAAGGCAAATTGTTTAGGGAGCCAAATTAATTTTGTTTCTGTGGACCTTCTGATTGACTAATAGACACCACTACATGACATACAGAATTTTAGAATCAGTGTGTTACTCATGAAACACAATCTGTATTTCAACCTCAGACCTTTCTGAACAAGCACAATTTGATCCCAAATAGGTTCTGTTTCCTGAAAATAAACGTGAGAGTTGCTTCATCATGGAGACCGCTCAGCTTGCTTGAGTTGTTGTTTCTGTGATTATTTGTTCATAAATATATAATTAGATTGTTCTAAAAACTTATGGGTTATGCAGTCATGCTCTTTCAAGAGTTCTCTTTATTTTCTGCAATCTAGGTGCAGATTGTCCTTCACAACGGTCATGGACACTTTTATCGTTCCATTGTTGAACATTCACTGGTTATTGATAATAACGTTTTTTACTGCTTATTGTACATGTGCTCAGACTTTAAGTTTGATCACAGATAATAGTGTTCACAAAGGCTGAGCAAATTGCTTTTCTCAATTGGGACAGTGTCTGACTTGATGGCTGACATGAGCAGCAGAATGACTGGCGTATCTGCAAAACAGAAGATAACTAATACTAACACATCTAAAGTTGTAGTCAGTAGGACAATATATTTCTACCCCATGTTTAAACATACCTTTTAGGTTTATATTTGGCCGTACGTTCTTGTGGCATTGAAATTTGAGACCTTTGAGATTTCTTGCTTTTTTATTAAAAGCTAGGACTATCGATTACATGGCTATTGGTCTCCACATTTTTCTTCCTGTTTTGTTGGGCTGGCTTTTTTCAAGGACTCAGAATTGATCCAGTATGCTTAAAAAAAACTAGGTTCAAGTAGAAGAAGCCATTTGAAGATTGAATGTCATCATGTGGCCATTTGTAATTTGTTGTTATGTAAGAAACAGTCCTTAGACCACTGCGGCCATACTGAGTCAAAGAGTAATGAGGATAATAGGATTACTACAATTGGTCCATTCTCTAAGAGCATGTTGAACAGTAGTGAAGCTTGAATGACTGGAAGACATTGTTGAAGTGCCAGAAGAATAAACCCCGATGTTTATTATCTATCTACAGTGCAGTAAAGTCCAAATCCGAGCTACCTTAAAAGCCAGCTGTTGGTGAACAGCTTTGACAGATCATCAGAAATGTACATTATTTCCCCAGTGAGACTTTGGTTATTCTGACTATTTTCAACAGAAAGATCATTCAGACAAAGTGTACTAGAGCATAATTTACTTTGTATGACATTCATTTGCTTGTGGTGTGACCTGAAATGTTTCCTGGATAGACACTGCATGAGGTTAAGCTAAAAAATGTAGTGATGTCACGGTCACCTCGTTATCAAAAAGGTTGGCAATAAAATAACTTATTGGTAATGTGTAAAAGAAAATAGCCACTAATCCATAGTTGCTAATT
>JAOVVF010000025.1:19500890-19518182 GCA_028565595.1 Duopalatinus emarginatus
AAAACGCAACACTTGTTTTTGCTCTCATTTTTAGAAGATGAACTCAAAGGTCTAAGACTTTATCTTGGCACACAAAAAGGCCATAGTGTTCACAAATTTGTGGAGGTCCTGGGCTGGTGTGGTTACACATGGTGAGGCTGGATGGATGTACTGCCAAATTCTCTGAAACACCTTTGGAGACAGCTTATGGCAGAGTAATGAACATTCAATTCACGGGCAACAGCTCTGGTGGCCATTCCTGCAGTCAGCATTCCAATTGCACGCTGCCTCAAACCTCGCAACATCTGTGGCATTTTATTGTGGCCAGCCTGAGGCACAATAATCATGCTGTCTAATCAGCATCTTGTGACACCTGTGAGGTGGATGGATTGTCTCGACAAAAGAGACAGATTTAGACAAATTTGTGAACAGTATTATATGTGTATATAATATGTATTTGCGAGTTCATCATTTAATGAATTTGCGTCATCGTAATGTTTACAATTTATAACATGGCTACATAGTGAAGGTTTTGACAGTGCCTTTAACTTCATTACACTACGTATATGTTTTAAGGCACAAATATGAAATGCCCTTGATGTGTTTAAGAAAAGCTTTGACAAATAGCATACATACACAACAGACACTTTTTTCTCTAACCATAACCTACGACTTGGTTTTGCTGTCACCGTTACGTCACGCTGACATCCTAGCAGTGCACTGGGCTACAATGTTAGTGGTCACGAGCCTTTTAATACCAATCAATCACTGCTTGAATTGCCATAGCCTATGTGAGTATTGTTCATGATCATGTGCAGCCCATCATGGCCACAATATAGCATCTTCTAATGGTTACTTCCAGCATGACAGTGCACCAGGTCACAAAGCAAAAGTCTCAAACTGGTTTGATGAACATGACAATGAGTTTAGTGTTCATTAGTGGCCTTTCCAGTCACTGGATCTTTGGGGTGTGACAAAACAAAGCATGGAAATGCACCTGAAAAATCTGCCAATCATGTCAACATGGACCTACAATCTCAAAGTGATGTTTTTTTGTGGAAGCCATGAAGAATTGAAGCTGCTAAATGAGAGAGCTAAATGAAAAACTACCCAGAAGTAGCCTTCTTAACTGGTAGTGGTCAGAGAAAGTAATGCATTGCATGACTTCCTGTAATTTAAGAAAAATTTGGGTAAAACGTCTAGAAAATGTAATGCCGGGCTAAAAGCTCAACATGGGATCTTAAAAATTCAATTTCTGCTTTTAAATGCATGAATAATAATTAACAAAATAAGTTCTGCCGATCCTAAATGAAATTATACGCATGTTAACAATGTACACAGTGTAATTTGTCACACACCTCGGCCTCAGAGTCTTAGTCTCACCTCTAGAACACTGACAGAGGAGACAGTTTAACATAACGAGACTGCACTTGGAATCTGACTTCATTCCTGAGTACTGCATCTGCAACTGTACTAAAATACTCAATCCTACCACAAGGTGGCCACATTGTTATACAATCTCTTCACCCCTAGCACCAGCACTCACAGGCCCATCAGAGACTGCAGGCGTTCAGCATCTGTTGCTAAGACACACTTAGAGAAAGAGTTGGGAGAAAGAGGGAATGTGTTGTGCCTGAGAGGAAAGAAGTGCTATGAATAGCTACACATTGTCCTCTCTCATCTCCAAAAAAACCCTTTCGCAATTCCACCATCCATTAACAGCCTGTCAGAATTTCAGTTCTCTGTTGTACACAGATCTGCGACCAGCGTCCCGTGACCGAATCCTAACCTGAAAATCATTGCAGGGCACGGTTTTTAAGACTAGTAATCAGTAGTGCTGCTTGAAGCCACTCCACAAACAGCATGTGCTTTTCCCTTTCTTTGTGTTTTTGGACCTCGGGTGCACATTAGATGTGATTATAGCGCTATTATACGCCTACGTATGACTCACATTTGAAAGTTCAAATCCAAAGAGGGTGACACGGAACTCGGATGTGCTGCAGTTAAGCTTGAAATGCCAATGGCCATGATGGGAGGCTTAGGACTGCGGTAACTGGTGCCCTTCGACATCTTGGCATCAATAAATTCATCCGAGGGTGATGGAAATGTCGTTAGAGTTAGCCTAGCGTGAGCAGTACCACTAAGTGTTTCACACAGTATTTCACTGGAAATGGACTGTCCGCTCCTGATTAGACGTGTCACGTTTTTACCATTATTCACGTTTCATTCAGGATGGTTATAGTCACTGTGACCAATTAAAAGACCAGTGCCAATATCAATCTATTATACTGTACATAAATCCAGTAGTTCTCACTTCTGTCATGTTTGGCTGCATCTCAGAAATGTAGGTTGAATTTAGCAATCTCTTCCCTCTAGACTCCCCCTAAATAACACCAGCGTAACCTCAGTTCCTCTGCATGTGGGACATCTGCACTAAAAACACTTCAGCTGCTTAATCCGCTACTGGTGTATACATGTTTCTGTTCTACCTCCACTCCAACCCCTAGCATGTTCATCATTTTATCAGAAACTATCATCATCAAACCTGGTACATCTACAAACGTCTCTGACAAGTAAACCCTGTGTGTACTTCCTTTCTGATGAGTTACTCCTGTTCATGTCCTGCAGTCAATCTAATAGTTTTGGTCTCTTCCAACAGGACAATGTGCCAACATAAATGTCCGGAGTTGCCAAAGTATGGATGCCATGCAACACACTGTGGAACACAGAAATCCTGCACTTCCGAATACAACAGAATTGTGGACCGTACTGCAGGAAGTATGGTGTTGATTTGCTTACAGAATATTTCCACAAGCTTGTGGAGTCCATGCTGTGTGGGGGACCTACCATGTATCAGACTGGTGTACTAGTTTTCACAGAAAGAAAAATAAGAACAATTAGACGATTCAATCCCTCTGTTTCCTTTTTAAAAATGCATGACATGGGTTTCCTCCAGGTGCTCTGGTTTCATACTACAGTCCAAAAACAAGCAGTCGGCTGATCTGGAGACACTAAATTGTCTCTAGGTGCGAGTGCATGTCTAAATGCATGTTTTTGTGGGTTTGCCCTGCAATGGACTGCAACCTGACTAGGGTGTTTCCTTACTTTGCACCCTATGACCACCCAACCGATACAGCAAGATATACAGCTTATATTAAAACAAATGCAAAAAAAAAAAAAACAACTGTAATAAAATTTTCCCATCAAGTTACATTAGAGATTTCATTAGAACCTCTATTCCTGACCCACAAGATCCGGTCCATTGGCCCAATATCCATCCATTTATAAGATCCAGCAGATATACTGAAAATAGGAAATAACCTGCCATAAGCAGCACTAACATCATACATGGAAAATAACCTGTGAGCTAATACTTGTGAAAACATGACACCACTAGGAGACGACCCTGAGACGTATTAAGAGTATGAACAAACAGGCTTGATTTCTACACCAGACTGGAAGCGACTGTCTGGCTAATTCAGCGGCAATCCCCTTAACGCAAACCAATAAGTGTAATCCACTCAAGGGGATGAAGTGGGAAAAGCACTCCAGTGATTAAACCAGAACACGCTTCAGTCAGGGGGACCAGGTTCTGATACACTCTGATATTTTAGCTTCTCAGACAGACCTGAACCTATGAAGTAGATTCCTTACAGAAAAACGTTTCACATTTTAATATAGTATGTGGAGAAAAAGATCTCAACATGACAAAGAACAAAGTAATTTAATGTATATTATATATATATATAAAATATTTAATTTCTAATTGTGTAGTTTTTGGGAAATACTTTATAAAGGATACAGATGAATGCAGACAGGATCCAGTTCAGTGCAATAGAAATGGAAATGATACTGCATAATCTTCATCAAATGTTGCTTTCTACCGCAGCGAACATATTTGCTTTTCTGCCAGACTCTCATTGGTGTGTTTCATTAAACCGAGCAGGTGCAATAACCATAATCCTCAAATATGATTTGTGAACATTTCATTCAATGTCTCAGAGTAACTGGCTGTGTGACCTAGAACACTACACGGAGTAAACTCTGATCTCTCAGTGAACACAATCATCCTGGACTATCAGATATCTGGATTAAGAAGGCGATCTGGGGAAAATGAGTCACTGGACATTCTTTTCATTCCGAACACATCAGATATATGATTACGAACCAAATAATCCAAAAACAGTGAATTTGAGGCCATTCTCTTGTGCTTATTAGACATTGTATTCTCCTCAGAAATAGCACCATTTCTTAAAAGTAAAAAATCGTTTTAAACAACAGAGATGCAAAAAAAGGTGAAACTGATACACGTAATTTTGCGTTTGTAATTTGTATTAAATTATGTAAAAATATGATTTTCTGAAATATTGTAAATATAATTGCATCACTGAATAACATTTTTAATTTTTTACAAATATATTTAGTTGTAACCTGCCTGAAAGAAGCTGATTTAATGCTAATGTTTTTTCAATAAAACAATAAAAAGAAAACTATTAAAAATAATAATAAATAATTAAATATTCTATATATTATATTATTAAATATTAATAATAAATAATTATTAGTTGTAATAATTTAATTTTAATAATAATAATTTAATAATTTAAATAGCTATACTTTTCAATATAATTTTTTTAGATATTATATTAAATGAAATTTTTTTAAATGCAAAGCAGACATTTAAATCGTCAAAAATATTTGTAGGCATCACTGCAGGTTTGCTGGCAGTTTGACAGCAGCGCCTGTGTATTGTATATTGCATTTTGAGAATGCTTGACTTTATATCACAGCTACTTATCAATGATTTCCTCTTTTTCATTATGTAAATGTTATATATTTTGATATACTATAAACATTATTGTCTATGAAAAGCAAATTCTTCATTGCCTTTTCTCTCTCCTCTCTTTGTCGACTTTCCCAGAAGGATGAATAAAAAGCTTTACATTTGACAATGTGCGGACACTGGCGTCTCATTTCAGCAGGGTAATTTGTTACTCTATGAAGGAAAACATTAAAACGAGAGCAGTAATTAATATAAACGCATGACCTTGGCTTGCTGTTACAGAAAATTAACCAAGATTTTCTGGCCAATTCAACAGCCCTGCAGTAGAGAGGTGATCAACTGTGACAGGCTTTTGAGAAAATAATGAACAAGGAAGTGTTTACAGTAGTCTCTCCAAAGCATGGTGGATAATATTTGCATAAAAATAGAAGCACACAATTTATATTTTATTTCCTTTTTGGAAATCTGTGTTTGATTTGAGGACAGTTTGGCGGAACTAAAGCGAGCTTCATTGACTGGAATGAACCATTGGGTGTGGAGGTATAAAGTGTGATTATGGTACACCAGACTGAATTAGGCTGCGCTTTAGCAGCACGCGACGGGTTTCAACATTATTGCCTGAGGTGATGTCATGGTTGCCATGGCACCACGCTTTTGTTTGTCTGATTGGTTCGATTTTAAAATGAAAATACGTGCGCGGGAAATGAAGGTGCTCGGAGCCACACAGCTGCTGCGCACACAAACTGGCGCTTTCAGGCTTATCAGGGAGGGGCAGAGTAAAACCCTACAGTAACGTTACACAATGAACTGTACATTGTTTTCAGATCAGATCACAGCACACATACCAGACCTTGCAATAACACGTGAACTAGAAGCAAATGATCCTTTTATGTCAGATGTATGTAATAGGTGTGTATAGGGATGTGTGTGTGTGTGTGTCTGTATATAAGTGCTGCTTGCTGTTTTGCTGGCCCTCAGGGCTGTGCTGTTCTAAACAGATGGGATGTGGCAGGGTGGAGCACAGCTCCCCCAAAATTAATCCATTCAGACAGGTGTGTGTCCGAGCATGTGAGTGTGTGTTGTGGGTGGAGCTGTGTTCTGCTTTTTGCATTAATCCTTTTTGACAAGTTGGTTTCTGTCTCTCTGTCTGAGTGCATGTGTATGTGTGTGGGTGTGTGTGTGTGTGTGTGTGTGTGTGTGTGTGTGTGTCTTGGATTACTCTACCTAGCTGAGTACTCCTGAACCGCCTGATGCTCCTCACCATTTCTGCAACTTTATGCTGAGAGAAAAAGGAGGAGAAAAAAACAGGATACATTGAAATTTCTGAACAGTCACACAACATGACTCACAACAGATCAGCTGGCAATACATGCACTGTCACTCACCATCTTCTCGAAATTAACCAACTCCCCATGGAAGGTCTTACAGCTCTCATGAAGGAAAGTCAGATCTACAGGGAAATGAAAGATGAGAGATGAAAGAAAAAAGGGACACCGTTAAAGCGTGGTTATGCAATAGCAGGTCAGTGCATGCTTCGACAGGCTCTTGCTCTCCTGCAGAGCAACAGCGTGGTGCTCGCACATCAGATAAAAGAGCAGACAGAGTACAAGGGTGACGGCTGTAAAGACGCTCGACGTGCCGTGATCAGCTCGGTTTCTTCAGCTCTACTGTGTTACTGTGCGAAGGAGGAAAAAAAGAAGAGGAAAAAAAAACGAAGGCCAGATGAACACGCTAAGACAAGCCACCGCATACCACCAGGAGCCAATATCTGAATACAGGTGATTCATTACAGAGAGCAGTACAGAAACAGACATGAGGGTTGTTTAGGTCATCCTCAGATAACCTCATCACTCTGCATAGCTTCAACAGTCTGGAGCTGGTAAACAGGCATTAAAAATAACACCCAGCCACAAACACAACCTCAGCGTGTTCCCAGAGGGCCAAAATATCTGGAACAGACACTACTGACTTATCATCCCTAAGAACCTGAATGATGAACAGCACAGGCTCAATGTTTAAGGTGCTGGATAACTGATCAGGAGGTCGGAGGCCATGCTGGTTGGCTTGTAACTCACTTTTCTCAAGGGACGCTGTATCATGGTTAACCCTGTGCTCAGATTCCAACTTCCTAACAAGCTGGGATGTTGAAAGTGAAAGAAAGTGAACTATTTTGCCTTACTGTGTTTTTTTGCACACAGAAGGAATGTGACCCATCCGTGCAGTGAAACACACACACCAGTGAACACTAGGGGGCAGTGAACACACTTGCCCGGAGCGGGGGGCAGCCCCAAACCACGGCACCCAGGGAGCCGTTAGCGTGTCTTGCCCTGGGTGGGGATTGAACCCGCGACCTTCCGGTCACGAGACGGTTCCCTAACCACTAGGCCACGGCTGCCCCGTTGCTGGGATGTAATGTATATGTGACAGGCTTCTTCTTCTTAAAAGGTTACAAAAACATGGTAAATGTATGTGTAGTATTGTACTGCAAAACAATATTATTTAGATAATAACAGATGCAGGAACGTTTTTGCTGGTGTTATGTCTGCAGCACTTCTGTCAACGCTTAGCTCATATCAGAGTCTGATGGTAAAGCTGAACTGACAGCGTTCTGGAGGACAGTCAGAAGGAGCTGAAGGGGAGGTGAAACGAGAAAAATCCAGGGCAGCATTTAGACTGGACACAGAAGAAGAAACAGGAAGGCTTTTGCTCGGCGCACGAGTTCCTGGCTGCATGAACTCTTATTATATTGTTTTCCAGAAATCGGAAATAATGCAGCGCGTGCTAAAAACGAACAGGATCGTATATGTGAGTGTATATGTGTGTGTTGCAGTCATTGAAGACACTGTAAGGAGAAAGATGTGTGAGCACAGAGTCAGTGTTAAGCCCAGCAGGGAGTGTGTTCTGAGTCCTGTTTGCACAGTGCATGAAAAAAAAAAAGGTGTTAATTAGCCTAGCTGGCTGCTTGGGTTGTTTTTTTTTTTGTTGTTTTTTTTTAATCAGGCTTTGACAGGAACGTCTCAGCAGGACAAGTCTTCAGAGGAGAACATCTGGACAACAGCTGCCACTGTGTTTGTGCACTGCACTGTAGTGTTTATGAAGTGCATGTGGTGATGTGTAGATGTGCGCCCAGGCGGCGGCTATGTGGATTTGAGTTTCTCACCTTTGAGCAGTAGCGGGGTGAAGGGGATGAGTGGAGCCCTCAGACTGGCTAACAGGTCTCTGTATGACTTGTGGTTCCTGGAGGGATCCTGAGTCACACACACACATACATACATTAAGTTTACATTCAAAAATGAGCTAGATTTCTGTCCGAATAGTGTGTGGACTGAACATAGACATGACTATCAGATCCCGTTTCACTTTACAAAAAAACTATTCAGAACATTGAGGTATTCATATCATTTTTAATTCATTTTTGGCCTATCAACTTATAAACCATAACCAAAAGGTGCTGCTTGAAAGTAATAAGAATATGTAAGATATATGCCAAAACAGTGACAAAACAGTTTTTTCTGCAGAAAGTACAGTGTTCACGAGTTTGAGGAAATATTCAGTAGGCAATGGAGTCCATGGCCTGTGGGGGACCTACCAAGTATTAGTAAGCATTTTTCTGGCACTTTAGTGTATTTTAGTGTATTGTAAAAAACCTTTTAATATTTCCTTGGCAGTTTATTTGCAAAGACTGCTTGGTAAATAGGCAGTTTAGCAAAGACTTGTCTAAACGTCTAAAATGTCGTTTATTAAATATGTTTTCCATTATACAGTAAAAGTCATGCTTTGATCCACCTGATGTCTAGTTGCATGTGAAAGAAACATAAATAAGCATGATCTATTCCGTTTGTACTCTGATACAGACTCTCTTGTCTGACAACTCTTGGATGAACAACATAACCAAAAGTCTCTGGACACCTGACCATCACACATATGAGGACATTCCCTACATTGCTGCTATAAAGCTTGATGCACACAATTGTGTTCAGTGTCTCTGAATGCTGTAGCTTTACTGGAACTAAGGGGCCCAAACCTGTCCCAGCATGACTGT
The DNA here is from genome assembly GCA_028565595.1 of Duopalatinus emarginatus. Taxonomy (NCBI): domain Eukaryota; kingdom Metazoa; phylum Chordata; class Actinopteri; order Siluriformes; family Pimelodidae; genus Duopalatinus; species Duopalatinus emarginatus. The sequence goes on from JAOVVF010000025.1 coordinate 19,509,695, forward strand.
GCCCTTGTCCACAAAGGGACGTGGTCTGACAAGTCTGGTGTAAAGGAACTCCACTGGCCATTCGAAGAAGCGTGACCTTAACCCCTGAACACCTTCAGGATTATTTATAACGTCGGTTTTCAGGCCTCGTCCGACGCTAGTATCTGACTCTTACAAAAGCCTTCTTGACTGTATAGGCACAAATTCCTACAGAGATGCCTGGAACAGTCTCCTTGTCCTTGTCTCCATATTACTGCCCATAGGTATGGAATTGAATGCTCATATTCACTAAGGGTTATGGTCAGCGAGTCTAGACACTTTTAGCCATATAGTGTAGGTTTACACAGAGATGTACAGGGCACTAGATGTGGCACCTTTCTTGCTCTTAGTTACTGTTGTAGGCGTCTGTGATTAAAAAAAACCCACAAAAACTTCTTTAAGTTGCTGTTTAAGCAAACTGATGCAGAACTGTGTCACTGATCTCGGTGGTATTATGCACGCATAATGAGCGGGAATTATTCAAACTATTCAACTGCATAGAAGTCATTCAAATACAAAGGCATTTCCAGACCACTTACTACGGCATGACAGATTAAGTAAGGTACGTGACTAATATGATGGCTCACCGCAATGCTCTCGAACTGCTGGAACTGCTTCCTGAACTTCCCGGGCAAGCCCTGTCGAAAAAAGAGCAAAAAACGTGGATGTTTCCGTACTCTGTAATATTCACACCTTTGTAATACAGGCTACATGTCGAGAGGCAGAGGATGAAATGGATTAGTTAAAAAGTCAGTGCATTGAAACCGCAACGTGTGTTTGAGAAGTGTTTCCTTCAGAAAGGTACTGCTTAGTCAGTTCAGTTGCCATGACTACAGCTAACAGGACAGGGCCAGGAATAACACTTGGCTCTTGGCAAATAAAAGAAGGCAAAAAAAAAAAACAGTGTATGTAGAAGTGTGTATGCGTCTGTCTGTTCAAGCAAGTGGGAGTGAGGGAGAGGAAAAGAACAAGATATGAGAGAGCAAGTGTGTGTGTGTGTGTGTGTGTGTGTGTGTGTGTGTGACAGTGAGCGAAAGGAAAAATAGAACTAGACGAGAGGTGAGGAAGTGTGGATTAAACAACAGGAAGGAAAAGAGGGAGAGGGAGAGGCAGAAAGGTGATGCTCACCTCCCAGGTAAGGCGCAGACGGCTAACTGCAGGGTTGTCCAGACCCAAAACGACAGCGAGGAACGACAGCAGGTCCTGCTGCTGCTTACACCTGAAACAAACCCCATCATACTGTTAGGACATGCTCGGAAAACCTGAAATCCACTGACGATTATTATGATAATTATACAAGTACTACATGTTAATTGCTCTGACTTTCCATTACTCCTTCGGTACAAGCCACTAATAACCGTCTCACACACACACATGCACACACACACACGCAGGCACCAGTTTACGCACAGAGCTGCGATCTTGATGAACTTGCGCAACAGCTGCACTCGCTTGGGCAGCGACTGGCACTGCAGGATCTCGGTAGCGACCCAGTGCTGCACCTCGCTGCACCGCTGCAGTACCAGCTCGAGGTTGAGGGGACGCCAGCGAGCCTCCTCTCCGTGGAACACATAACACACAAACTCCACCTGTTTAAACACAAAACCCGGGTTGGCACAAGCATCTTTTGACTGGTTGAGGCAGCTGTGGATGTGTGTGTGTGTGTGTGTGTGTGTGTGTGTTAGCATTTTGTCTGACCTCATGCACACAGCTGAAGAGCTCCCAGTCAAACACAACCAGCTGGTTGGCCACTTCCTCTGCACTCATGTCATGGAGTTTGCTGTCACCTGGGGACCAGTGGATCTCCTCAGGCAGGGGCATCTGTTGTATACACACACGCGCACACACACACACACACCTGTGAGAACTCCACACATAGCAAAACTACAGGGTTGGCCATGAGCTTATCATAGCAAACACCATTTATATAGAAATGAAATGTATTGCAGTAGGTTGTCTATACACACACAACGCCCACTTTATTAGGAACAACTGCATATTCATGCAGTTATCTAGTCAGCAGACCATGCAGACACAGATCATGAGTTTCACATACTCGCTAAGAAAACATAAGACTTCATGAAGATGTTGGTACCAGAAGGAGTGGTTCAATATTTCAGAAACTACTGATCTCCTGAGAATTCCCTCTGAACAGGGTGCCAATCCCCCCCTTTCACCTGGACGCTTGGACACTTGCAGCTGTCCAGATTGGGTAAGTCTGTGTCCATGCTGCCCAGGTGTGGACCTGCTGTTGTAGCTCATCCAGATGTGTTTGCTGTGAGCTGATTTTCTGCTCACAGTGGTTGTAAGGAGTAAGTAAAGTGGTTGTAAAGAGTGACTATTTGAATTAGTACATCCTTCCTGACAGCATGAACCAATAACCAAGTTGCTCCGTCAGTTTTTTGTAGTTCGTCCCATTCTGTGTAAATTCTCAGATGATCAGACTTTTCTGAAATACTTAAACCAGCCCATCTGGCACCGACAACCGTGCCACAGAGTTCACAAATTTTCCGCATTCCGACGTTTGATGTGAATGTAAACTGAAGCTATAAACCTGCAAGTCTGAAAGATTTTGCATTGTGCTGCTGCCACATGATCAGCTGCATGAACGTGCAGGTGCACATGTTTTTCTAATAAAGTGGATGGAGAATACATAACAGCTGGCGAAGTAGCCTTAAAATAGTGGTGAAAACCATATTACAGCTAAATTCTCCTAACTTCCAGTAAACTTTTCCAACCCAAGTACAGAAAATGGAAATTAACTTCTAATACCTCGTTATCACTGACGCAGTGAAGCTCTAGAGTTAAACAGCAAAGCAAACACGGCTAAAACAACGTCAAACACACCAATTAGCGGAGTGTCAACTGCATGCTTAATTAGAGCCTGCTGGTCCTTACTCATTTTCCAATTCATTCCAATTTATTTCACTTGTGCATGCAGGTGACTCAGTGCAATGTTTCTCACCAGGCTCTCCAGCTCGGAGGGTTCGCAAGCGAACAGGTGTGTGTTGACACCCAGGGTGGTGAAGACAGCCTCGTCACTGGGACGGAACACGGCCTTCTCTGTGTAAAAAGACAAGAGCGCAGATTGCGGCAGGATGTTAATGTTCCACATGCTAACTCAACCCACGCTCATAAGCACACCTAGACGTCGACACATCTCACACATCATTCGCTGCCTGCAAGGCCGTCACTCTGCTGCGGGCTCTTGTAGGTTATATAACATGCAATTGAGGCTTCCAAGTCATGCGGATTCAAATAAGCACTTATTTAAAAGAAACTTGTACAATACACATGCACATATCTGTGTTATGTGTCCTGTATGTATAAAACTGCTTTATCCATGCTTCCTACATCCTACATCCTGTGTGTGTGTGTGTGTGCGTGTGTGTGTGGTACAGTGGATACTTCTTGGTTATGGATCGTGTTTGGATCACTTTAAAAGTTTCTGATAAAATGGATGAAATTGGAGGGTTTTTCGATTCCACATCCATGACACTTACCTCCAGATGAGGTGACAGCCACCAGTATGAGGTTGCCTGGTTGGGTCGGTTGCTCCTCACTGTACTGGAGCTTTTCTCGCACCAGTGCTAAAATCTCCCCGACACGGCAGGAGAGACGGCTGCGGATAGTCACGTACGAGTGGTCGGGTGTGTACACCCTACAAAAAACTACAGAATGAAAATGTCCATGAGATAACAAAGCCCTTAAAGTTTTATAATGGTTCAACAAAAGTGTCAAATCTCTCACTTTCCGTATCGGACGTCATTCCCACACTATTTTACTGGCCTGTTTTAGTTTAGTTTTCACTGGTAAAAGGTCAACAGTTTAAAAGTAACTGTTTCTTGATCAATATATTGCTTTGCTGTCTGCTTCCTGGTCTGGTCATACATCTTCACTATAAATAGGCCTCAGTGGGCCAGTGAGGTCAGCAGCCATTTCCTCCTTAGGATTGCTTATTGACTAATTGCTTAGTGAGTCTGGAAAGCACTTGGCTTGAAGCACATCTCAGATAACGTCATACTAACTAATGAACTCCAATCATTTATTAAAACAATAATATAATGGGCCGTCCCCATGACCTCACTTCTGCCATGCAGCGCTAATTGGGGCTCTTCTATTAGTAAAAAAAAAACTGGAGTGCCAATTTTACTGTAACCTTTTTTTTTTTATTTATTTTAAGCTGTAAAAGTCAACCAGTTAATTAAGCAGTCTGAACTCACTTTCGTCTGAGCCACGGAAAGCCTCTCGCGGCTGCAGGCAGGCATCGATGCGTCTGAAGTGGCGAAAGAGCGGACGCACCTGCTTCTTCCTGCTCTCCTTGTCCTCCTCTGCCCTAGAAACAGAAAATACAGAGAACATCAGTAGTATCTAATAAGAGGTTTAACCCCTGACCGAGAGCACACGCACATCACCATTAGGTGTGCAGTTCATATCGAACCCACATAACCTGCAGCTCGTTTGCTAATCAGAAAGACGGAGACGAGTGAAGTGATCATCTGCTCCCTCCGGCATTCTTCGTGAATAAAGTAGGATCCGATCCAGTCAGTGCTGAAAAGTATCATTTCCCTCTGGTACACTTTACTGAATCTCTCCACTCAGAATGCAATACACATATTCAGCTCCTTCATACAACATACTTCCTTCCCTGAATTAATGACATAACACCTCAGAACAGCAGGTTACGTTACATATGTTGTGTAGAAAGACGATTCTTAACTGACTTAAGCAGAGTGATTGAAATAGCTGTAGTGGATGTCTCAATTAGTAAACCAGCTGTGTGTTACATTGCAGAGACATAACACACATTAACCTAGGTAAAAACTAATACAGGATTTTAAATAAAAAATAGAATACAATGCGTTATTATAACACAACACACAGAGGCACCAGAAAAACTGGTACAAATTGGTGGTGGATCCATAATTGTATAGGGTTTGTTCAGCTGGCATTTCATGAGACCCCTGGTACATCTACAAACATTTCTGACAGGTAAACCCTATGCATGATACTCCTTTCTGATGAGTTACACATGTTCATGTCCTGCATTCATTGTGATGGGTTTGGCCTCCACAATGCACCACTGCACACGTCTAGAGACGCCAAATTATGGTTAGAGGAACACATCTGAGTTGAGGGTTTTGCTATTTAAACCTAAATCACCAGATATCAACGTTACTCACCACTGAGGTGCATTAGGTTTTCAGTACTTCAGTGTATTGTACTGTTGTTAAACCTCAGCCACTATATACACTTTAGGTAAAAAAAAAAAAAAAAAAAAACGGGGGGGGGGGGGGTTCTGTTGGGACATAAAATAAGTCTATTACTTTTGCTAGTTATATAAATCTTTGTTGGGAATTTTTGGTTAAATTTTAATTTTTTTAATGCTTTAATAATTCATTTTTGGTTTTAATATCACATCAGTTTTTGCTTTAAATATGGAAAAAAGTGATATATTTAGGCCTACTGGTCAACTGGCAAAAAGTCCTGCAAGCCCTTACAGAAATATATCTTTGTGTTTGTTCATATTGTTTTGCATGTCTTTTTTTTATTCATCTCCATGTACTGGTATATGACGTCAGGAACACTGGGCACAAGGTGACAGAATTCACTCAGGGAATGTGTTCACACACTCACACGTTCTCACTTAGAGGCATTTTAGAGTATCTTATCTGCTGGCCTGCATATTTATGGAGACTAGAGAACTAGGGAGAACATGATGAAATTCTACACAGAAGACTAACTTCACCTCAGGATCAAACCTTTGTGTTACATGGCAGCACTGTTACCACTACCAGCACCATGCTCACTGCAGGTTCATCCATGTACATGCCAAAGTATTCTCCTAATTAGCATGCAATTCAAAATACAAAATATGCATTTACTTTATTAATCCAGAGGAAAACTATAGCGTTACAGCAGTGGGAACATACAGTGATGAATCATAACATTAAAACCACCAGAACATGGACAGGTAAAAGATTAATTATAATTCAGTGACACTTGTCAAGGGGGTGGGGGTGGGATATATTAGGCAGCAAGTACACAGTCAGTTCTCAAATCTCATATGCTGGAAGAAGAAAATATAGCCAAGCGTATGGATTTAAGTAATTTTGACAAGGACCAAATTGTTATGGCTAGATAACTGGGTCAGAGCATTTCCGAAACAGTAGGTTGAGTGGGGTGTTCCTGCTATGCGGTAGTTATGCCAAAAGTGATCCAAGGAGAGACAATTGGTGAACCAACTACCAGATCATGGCTGCCCAAGGCTCACTAGAGTGCAGAAGATTCACAAAAAGATCTGTCCTGGTTCCACATATACCACAGAACACCTCCAGAGGTCTTGTGTCTTGGGTCTCGAGTCCACCACAGGTTAAAGTTGTTTTGGCAGCTGTTTAGGCAGTGGTTTTAAAGTTATGGTTGACCTCTGCATGAATAGGTAAAATAAATAAAAAAACAAAACAAAAAAACAATAACAATATGCACACTAAAGAAGCGATGAACATGGGCCTTTCAATTTGAAATATACAGTAAAACACATACATAGGTTTAAAAACTGGGTTTATATGAAATACCACTGATGGTTATAGGTGACAGTGACGTTATTCAGAATAACAACAACTACTGAGTGCTAGTGTAGCAACTCTTGAGTGCTAAATATTCAGGGTGTTAGATTAAAACACAATGTATCTGTCAGACAGACTGAATGTGAAAATGAGACTGGAGCTAAAGCTCCAATGGGAGCTGAACAGGGCATGATTCATTTACAGACCCCAGCTTCAGTCCATCATCCAAGTGAGGGCTGCTTTCAATCTTTATAAACACCAACAGCTCAGAGTAATCAAACGGCACAGCTGTAAAACTTTTATGCATTTCGCAGAGTTCCCAGAGAACTATCAGCTAGCAGTTGCTCAATAACACATTGTGCTGAGACACGGAGTTTGGTTTTGCTCCACAGGGCCTCAGCACCAGCTATATGAGAGAACGGAATAATTAGAATTATGCACTTTTGGAAACAATTTAGCCCCAGCTCAACCTACTGGTAATTTTGCACTAATTTGTATTCATGGGGTTTGGCTTGTTTAATGAAAGGGTATTTTTGTAAAGTGCAAAAAAATAAATGTTTGCCTTTAGCATACTTAGCATATTTATATATTTATTCATTTGTTTATTTAAACAAAAATAGTCCTGTAGTACACTGAAGTTCCAGAAAATCTGGTACACCAGGCTAACACTTGGTAGGTCCACCACGGGGCATGGACTCAACAAGCTTATGGAAATATTCTCTAAGCAATGAACACCATACTTTCTGCAGAACGGTCCACAATTCTGTTGTAGACTGAGGTGTAGGATTTCTGTGTTTTACAGTGCTTTGCATGGCATCCCAGATGTGTTTGATATCACTGAGATCTGGTGACTTGGGTGACCAAACTCACGAGTAACCATAATTTGGCATCTGTAGATGTGTGTTGTGGTGCATTGTCCTGTCGGTATAGGCCAAACCCATCAGAATGAATGCAGGAATTGATGTAGCTCATGAGAAAAAAGGCACACATAGCATTCATCTGTCAGAAACGTACCAGGAGTCCCATGGAATGCCAGCTAAAGAAACCCCATACCATTCCAAGCCTAGGAATTTAGCACATAGGATGGTGGTGCAACCAGTTTTTCTGTATTTTACCTATCAAAAATTTAATGACAAGTAAGAGCTTGTCTTAAATAGATAATTTAAAGAGAAAAATAAACAGAGTGCCTGCACACTGTTCTATAAAAAGCCCCCTTATTTATTAATGTTGCAACATTTCGAGCAAGAAGGTTCTCATCAGGCAAATGTGTTTTAATAAAGGTGTACACTTGTTCTAGCTTTTTTCCTAATAGTTCAAACAGAAACACATTAACAGCTGATTAAATGTTGGCTTGCAAGTTCAATAAAGATGAGAGTTAATTAAAAAAAAAAAACATATCTAAAGTGTAATAACATGAATAAATATTTCAAAGAAGTCTAAGCATTGTAAATCAGCTTTCACACATGTCTAAGGTGTAAACATCAGTGTAGCTAAAGAGAGATGTGACAAAGTGTAGTGGAATCAATCAGATTTCCAGAAGGGTTGTGATGAAGCGTGGTGAATTTTGGCGTATTATGTATTCCAAATATTTATACTCAGAAATGTCAAGGCACTTGGCTATCACACTGGTGCCCCTTGCTGTTAAGTGAATGCCTATCTGTGGATATAACAGAAACTACAAATATAATTGCTACTTTTACCTGGAGGTTTACCTGGTTTAATATATTAAATGTGGAAGTGCTGTAAAAAGTTATAGTCAATCATAAAGTCATTAGCCAACATAGCTAAATATACAGTACTGTGCAAAAGTCTTAGGCACCCTATATTGTGTTTAGTATAAATGTTGTTGTAGACATTTATTTTATAAATTCTGCATTTTTGAGTCAGTACAAAAACATTTTAGA
>JAOVVF010000025.1:19518282-19537615 GCA_028565595.1 Duopalatinus emarginatus
GGGGGGGGGGCCGTGAATACAAACACATCATAATTTAGACAGACAGGCACTTGCTCTCCAGACTAATCAATGTTTTTGACTGTGATCAAGGTGTCCGATAAAACCATGATTTCCCATCATTTCAAACCCTTATACAGAACCAAAATCAAACTACACTACATCTTCTAAAGCAACCCTTGAGATAAAATTATATTTTTATTTTGATTTATGACAAATTGGATTGTTTCAGGTTAGTGGATTCCTTGCACCTCCACCTTTAATACTTTGCTTAATTAAAATCCATATTTAATATGGACATTTATTATTTTCAGTACATTTTACTGTATTAATAAACAACATCTCAAATTAAAATAAGGAGACAGAAACTCCACAGCATAGAAAACTGTAACAGACTCAAACTCTTATTAAGAGAAAGACTTCCACTGGTCATTTCTAATCATGTCTGTCATGACACCTAAATGCTCCTGACATCTTTAGAGGAGACATAACTGTAGTTTATATGTGTGGTGTATACTGAGATGAACACGAGTCCTCGTCAGAAAGCTGCTGTATCAACATTTATTTCTGATTAATGTATACAATTTATTTATAATGAATAATAATAATGCATTTATTCTATTATAAAAGGATAAAACCCCTCCAGGTGTAGTGTGCTTTGGATATAAGAATTCAGACATTTTCTAATGTTTTCTAATATTTTATAAGAAAAGAAAGACCTGTTTTTTCATTTCCCTTTTGGGGGCTTTTAACCGTGTTATGAAAACAGCTCTGCTTCCAACACTCCTTCACACGTTTTTTTTTTTTTTTTTTCGGTGCTGCGCTTTACTGCTGTGAGCTGCACACAAATAGCTGCACTGCAATAAATTAAAGGGAGTTGACAGACAAAGCAACACACTTAAGGTCCAGTTGGTGGTCCTAATTTATTTGCTTTTCGTTCCAGTTTTCATGTCCGGTATTATGCCCGAGTCACCCTCATGCATCACGATTGTGCAAAATGTGATAAAAAATAAATCACAAACATGTCTCTAATTCTAAACAAGCAATCTGCTGATAATGAATTAATAGTGTGTATAGGGATTTTTTTTGTTTTATTTTGTTACCACAAAATAAAAAAGCACAGCGTCTAAAGGCTTCATTAAGTGGTGAAGGGATTTAACATCACATACGGAACCCATCAATCACCAGATGCAACTCTATTCCCAATTAGCATCTTCACAGAACCATGGCCTTGTGGTTCTTGATAGGCTACAGTACATCCCCTGTTAGGGTTTTATAGCTTGCTACTGTAAAATAATGAAAGGAGCCAGACTTGTAGGAAGGAGGGGTTGGTGCAGGAGTTGATTGTCACGTCAGATCTTTTTAGTGATTTCCTTTAGAACCTTGCAGGGACCTGTAAAGCTGGATTTGGGTTAATGAGCAAAATGTGGGTTTGGATTTTTTTAATCAAACTCATGCCAAGCTGTTCGCCACAACAGTAATACTGCCTGCTATTAACTTGCACAGAAAAGATTAAAAGTGGCGTAACCACCATGTTTAAATGACTTACGGGTTGTGGAGGATCTCAGTCCAGCGCTGGAGCTTTAGAACGTCCTCCACCAGCTCAGGGAAGTGGCTGAGCTCTTGCACGGCACAAAGGTACAGGTCCTATATCGAGAGAACAGCAGAACCCACCTTAGCACATAAACAAGTGGACTGGGGAAATAGTAAGCCACAACGAGCTCTAATGCTTTCTCTTCCTCGAAGGAACAAATCTGATCCGTATGTTTGATGGAGTAAAGTTTGACTTGGAAAAGCGGCGACAACAATTACAGCCTAAGACAGCCTAAGAGTCGGTTTTGTTGCCATGGCTACGCTGATAGACTCCTGCAAGGAATAACACTTGAAACCCCTGAAGTGTTTTTCTCTCGGATGTGTGAGTGGATGTGTCTATACGTGTGTGTGTTAAAATCTGTACCTTAGGGAAGCTGTTGGATCTGTCCCCCTCCTCCTGTAGCAGTTCTCTGTATGTGTCCAGGTAGCGGAAGGCCACACTCAGCACGGCCTGCTTCCTCTCCGCTCCATCCCAGGTGGGCCAGCCCTCACCCTGCTTGGGTTCAGCTCCAAACCTGAGGACACTGTTAAGGAGCATGGCAACCTGCGTACACTAACTGTTGTGTGCTTGATGACCCCTTATATGTAATCATAGACAGAAAAGGATTCTTATTTTTGATTGGTCAAAACTTGGCGACTCACTCTGTCATTTCTAGCGGCAAGGTTTGTACTACAGCTATCATTTTTTTAATACTTTATTGTTTTTAGAGTAAAACACATACAGCGGGGCAGCCGTGGCTCAAGGTTAGGTTAGGTCTTGTGACCAAAGTTTGCTGGTTCCCTGTACCTCCAATCCCCCAACTGTTCCCTAGGCACTGTGGATACGGGTTGCCCCCTGCTCTGGGTAAATGTGTTCACTAGTGTGGGTGTTCTCTGCCCACTAGTGTGTGATAACTAGTGTATGTGTGTGTCACTGCATGGCTCAGTCAAATGTGGAGATCAATTCCGCTGCACAGAGGTCAAATGTAGTTTACTTAAACATTGTAAACACAGGAAGACATGGAGATGTTGCCTAATTGTATATCTATGTATAAATTCTGGCCTGGAGGGCCAGATGGACTCAATCAAGTATAAGGAAATCCTAGGAGGAAATCCTAGGAGAAAAAGTCATGCCTCTGTGAGAAAGCTAAACTCAGTTCAACCTCAATTCACTTGACCTTCCAACTGGACAGCAATCCCAAACATACCTCAAAGTCCACCAAGTCTTGGTTTCAGAAGAAATCATGGAGTGGCGTTTACAGTCGCCTGACTTGAACCCTATAGAAAATCTTAGGTGGGATTTGAAGAAGGCGGATGCGGCATGCAAACCTAACAATAATAGTGGAGGCTATTGTCCATGAGGAAATGGGCTAAGATATCTCAGGAACACTGCCAAAAGCTGGTGTCTGGTTATGCATCACGTTTATAGCAGGTCATATTAGCAAACTCGGCTAAATACTAAAGACGCCTGTCATGAAGGTGTTGAATTATTCTGCAGTTTAATTGCAAACAGCTAAAAGCTTGTACATTTAAACCTATCTTGCAATGGGGGTTTGAATCATTTTGATTGCAACTGCACTTCACTGGTGCAAAATTAAATATTAACACCTAATCAACCAACTTCCTCTCAGTGACGATACAGGCACCTGATACCAGTTCTTCAGAAAAGTGACAATGATATCATGTGGTATTGTACTGTTATAACGCATGAACAGAGATCTGATCATCTAACAAACAGACAAAGTGTGGAAAAGCACAAAGAATAGCATGTGGCCATCCAGGCAGCATAATTACAACCTTAGACAAGTGGCGAAGGCAAAAGGAACACACCCATCACGTCTACACACACGCACACACACAAAGAAACACACACGTGTCTTTCCTCGTCTCGTGTAGTTTGTTATTAACAGGGCTGTACAGGAAGGACAAACTTTCTGCGGCAACAGACAAAACATTACAAAACTGTCTGGCATCTTAGTCATAGAGATAAAAGGTTGCCTCAGAGGGTCTCAAAACAAGTATTCATACCTGTCTAGCTGTCAATCTGGTGGTCAATAACAAACCTGTAATCGCTTTTCTGTCTTCAAACTTAGATTTAGGCCAGTGTGAAGTTGCCCTGGTTATCTCCAGCTCTGCTCTTCAGATCTATTTAAAGAGTGACTCCCTAACACCCTGTCCACATTTAAACCACTATTCCTCTTTAAAATGGCCAAATGGCAAAGCAGGACACACGCACAAGCTGCCTTTGATGGCAGTCCAGATATAGTAACTGTATTTATGTCCACTTCTTGCCAAAGATCCAAACATCGTGCTGAGCTCAGTGGCACCTGGTTTTCAGTGGAGCAAACCAGCTCAGTGTTACAAAGAGCTCAAGCTATGGGCTTTCATCACTCATTCACTCTGTGTGTGTGTGTGTGTGTGCGCTAGTAAAAGACAGGGGTTCTATTTTAAAATCTAATCCAATCAGGAATGGCGAGAGGGACGACAGCCAAGGGGCTTTCCCTTTGTCTTCAGGTTCAGTAGGAAGCAGACATGTTTCTACAACAAAAGATTTGAGTAGGCCTGGATTTCCAGACCTGGAGAAAGGGTTTTGGGGAGGTGAGATAATCAGGAGAGAGAGAGAGAGAGCGAGACAGACAGACAGACACTGGGCATTAGGAGAAGTGAGGCTTGCAGGTTTCCCAGCTTTATGCTCTGGGAGCAGACGAGTCCCTACAGTACTTTAGCTACTGTAGTTCAGAGGACAGACAGACTCTTCAAACCGGAGAATCTAGGTCATACAAGGAAATTGGGGGCACTGGCTGTCCTCTATTCACATGCACAAACAGCACCCCAAACAAGAAGCACAAGCAAGCAAGAGCAGACATCAAATCAGGGGAAACCATATTCCTGGTTTCAATTTTCTATATAAAAGACAGTATTTAAACATGACCTGTCAGATGAGAAGGCAGTGGACAGTACGATAATACGAGATTGTTATAATGATAAGCATTATGTTTTTTTGCAGAGTATCAGGGGTATTGTCAATAATATAACCCTATAAGAGCAAGTAACTCCAATGTTAATTAGAGTATTAGTATTAAAAATTATTTTTAATAGTCGTATTGAAATTATTTTATATTTTCTTTCTTGATCCATTTAGTGTGTCTTTGCAATACTTCTGAATAAAGACAACACCTGACTTATTTCTGCACTTCATGGCACACTACATTCACACTAGAAGTTGTTCATGTCACTTTCAATTTGTTTCTTGTGGTTGTGTAGCAACTCTAACTGTAGATGCTTGTTAGTGTCCTTTTTGAGTTCCAGTGCAAAACTGCAGCAACTACAATGTAAAGTCTACATCCTATAAGATACATGATACACAAAGTGTTTCATTTTCATTTAACACATTACATGCCAGGCTTCATACTCATTTTAAATACCTTGCCCTTTTCTAGCTTTACAACTCCTGCTTTGGATGTTATCTGTGAGTTTACTCAGAGACATCGTAACTATTGTGCAACCCACTATGAGTAGTAAGAAAAAAACGGACACTTGCAGTTCTTGCAACTTCTCCTTGACTATATAAACAAACCAAACCCGTTGCTACATGTCTGAAACATAAATGCCCCATAAATCTGAACCTTACAAGAAAATGAAAACGATTTTGTTTGATATAAACAACATTATTTTCTACTTTCTTTATGTTCATGGTTTAAAAGCCATGCTACCTAAACCCACGTGACCGATGCTGATATTGTGAGAAGGATACTGCTGAAGCAGGACCTGCTGAAACTTGTCGGATGCCAGGAATATTGGGTGTGTCAACATGAAGTCGTCCAGGAGTGTTTCTGCAGAAGGAGACGGAGAGAGAATTAGTACATTCAAAACACAGGTTACAAAAGCTGTTTGATGTGGAAACAGGAGATTCAGGCTAAAAAAAATGTAGGCAAAAAAAAAATTAATCACACGGAGTATACCCTGGCGTATTAACCTTCAATGGAAAACTCGCTCAACCGGTCATGAACCTGAACATGGTGGTGTGAAATGAACTTGTATTTTACCTTCTCAACTGTCACTATGTTTTTGTTTGTTTTAATCCATTGGACAAAGCATATCTGAGTAAATGCTTTCACATTCCTTTAGAATAGCTGCCAGCTCCTGCATGTACAGCTCCAACTTATTATAACTGTCACTGGTTCTCAGGAACTCGATAAAAAAAAATAGATCAGTCTGGTCAAAACATATCTGAAGATGATAAATAGTTTGGCAGGACAAAAAACATGTAAAATAAAAATATTGTCTTTTGTATAGGGGAGAATAATTTCAATGAAATGTCATTTTTAATGTCATTTTTGATATTATGCATGAGCCTGTGAAATACTACATACAAAAAGGTTAAAATTGCATGTAATCATTGATATGACATACTGTTCCTTTTTTTGTGACATGAACTGAACCACTCATTAACCATGTGCTTGCACATACTGCATTTCACCCATCCATGCAGCAAAGCACACACAAACTAGGGGGAAGTGAGCAGACATACCCAAGGTGGTTTGCCTTGCTTAGGGGGGTGACCTTCTGCTCACAATGCTGGTTTCTTAACCACAAGTCCATTTTTTAGCCTTTAGTAGGCATAACACTAAAACCATCTGCACAAACAGCTCTGACACGTTGAGGTTTGGACTCCACAAGAGCTTTGAAAATGTTCTGTCGTATCTGTTGCACCAAGACATCAACAACAGATCTTCTCCAGACGGATCTTTCTGTGGATCTTTTGTGGGTTCGGCCCAGATGGTCCAGCCATCTCCCCTCACACAAATCAGTCAGACTTGGGTGCCCAGTTCACCAGGTGTCCTTCATTGGACCAGTTTCAGTAGTTAGAAAACCACAGTGTACCAGTCGTCTAACCAGCACAGAATGGTCCTTCCTTATACTTGCCCATTTTTTTCTGCTTCCAACACATCAATTCTGAGAATTGCCTGATGACTTGATGCCTAATATATTTCCCACTGAGACAGGTGCCACTGTAATGAGATAATCAACGTTATTCACTTATCTGTCAGTGGTTTTAATTTTATGGCTGATCATGTGTATTTCAGCACTTAACTCTTAAAGCTAATAGCATGTATATGTCCCTCATTGGGCCTTTTCCCCACTACTCAAAATAATGCATCTGTATCTAGGTTACATTAATCTCTAGCATATTAATCATTGATTAAAACTGCATGTGCTGCCACTTTAAAAACGATCCAAAGGAGTAACCTCAAAATGAACACAGTCCTGAAAAGTAGGCCACATCCTTCACATAGTATGCAAAAAGCTCATGCAAAACAACTACGAGACATACCCTGGGCTATTACCCAAAGAGAAACGCACAGTGAAAATTCACTAAAAGACAAAACATCTGAGTCCAGTGATATGAAATCGGAGAAATTGCGCTGGGCATTTATGCTGATAACCTGATAACACAGGTCTGTTATCCGACTCGACTGCTTCGGTTTCCTTTATGGTTTCTGTTCGTGTCCGCTTTCCTCTGACAGCGTATTAAAAGCCAGATGAAATCACTGTTTACTGTCTGTGGTCACAAGAACGACGGTGCGACTGGTTCAGGAGCACACCTCGCTGTAGTAGCTGTGGTAAAGGGCCAAGGACAGATGTGTGGGAGGTGTATTTGACTGGTTGAGACTTGTCCTGTCTCCTCATAGATTGACTGGAAGTCTCTCTGATGTGACGTCTACAAAAGCAGGGGAAGGAGGAAAGTAGTGGACTAGAGTAAAGAAGGAAACGGAA
The DNA here is from genome assembly GCA_028565595.1 of Duopalatinus emarginatus. NCBI lineage: Eukaryota > Metazoa > Chordata > Actinopteri > Siluriformes > Pimelodidae > Duopalatinus > Duopalatinus emarginatus. Next base: position 19,525,630 of record JAOVVF010000025.1, read on the forward strand.
ACCATTTTGCAGATTTATACGTGACTGTGTGTCTCAGTGTGTCTCTCTGTGTGTGCATGTGTGTGTGACACTGGGTGATAGTAGGTGTGTCACTTGGAGCCATGTCCACATCTTCACAGCTGCATATTTCCCAAGGTTGCTAAGGCAACAACTTTAAGTGGTTTTGTGTGTATGTGTGTTGTTGAGGGGGTTGTATTGGGGGAGCAAAAGAAAGAAAGAAAGAAAGAAAGAAAGAAAGAAAGAAAGAAAGAAAGGGCAGTGAATCAAAGAGCTGTTCACCACATTAAAGCAAATGGGATGCAAAGTTGCAAGGACTGACTCCAACTCGGTAGAAAAGTGGATGAGCGACAGGACCAAGTGGATGAGTGAAGGCGATGATTACTCCATACCCCCTTCAGTCTCCCTTGTGTATATGCGTGTGTGTGTGTGTGTGTTAATCTTTATCCAGCTCTTACTGATGTGGAAGAAGTCTGGAAAATGCAAATAAACGCTCTAACACGACGTCGCTCTTGGCCTTGAGACCGACGGCACAGTTTCCTGTGGGTGTGCTGATAAATCGCGTCACTGAGATAACAAAACAAGACCAGCCATGCCTACAGTTTCCTGAACCTAACTTCCCACCGAATCAGACGGATCAGAAAGTTGTCCCCGTAACCATAGCAACCACTGCAAGATGTATTATTGTTTCTCCTCTGACTTATTCTGACAAACCTCTTTGGCAGAAAAAGGAAAGGCATTACCTTCACAAATATACGTACAGCACAGTACCAAGACCAGTAACTAATATGTGTGAAGGTCAAGAAATTCCTAGCAGTGTCTGTTATCTTCTTAAAAGTTAACAATTAAAGTGGTTATGTTTCGATTCCAACTCGTGCTCATGACTTGTGCCTAGCACCACAGTCTCTGCATCAGAGGTGTGTATGTGTTTGCATTTATTCCACCCAAGACCTCTCCTATAGAACGTTACACCAATACCACACCTACCTGCAATATTTTGTATCTGTGAGCACTAGGCTAGACTCCAACACCCCCACAATCCAGTAGTAGGATAAGCATTTTAGATAATATTGCTAGAGTATTTTTCAAGTATCTGGTGTAATCCAGTGCTGGATCTGCGTCCAGACTACAGATGGTCTACGCACTAGGTCATGTGATATCGTACATGTTTTAACAAAGAGACGCTTGCTATATCGTAGGTTCTAGCAGGAAAACAGGGTACAGCTGTGCAGCTGTTTTTATACATATCATGCAGACCTAAAAAAGGGAAATAATCAGAAGGTGGCATAGATACTGTCGTCCAAACTTAAACCTAACAGCACACACAGTGATAATCTCCACTGCCCAGGTAACACTTACGTGCCTAGATGAACCAAAAACAACGCTTAAATGAGTATGAATCCATTTCTGTTTTTTATCGACAGTAACAATTCCTACAAAATACAAGAAAAACACTGCATACAAAAACTGACTCCTGTGTGCGTTTTGCTGAACAGTATTTTATTTAGATTTATGGGAAGTTCCAGGTTGAGAAGAAATTGCTGTAAGCATACAGTACAAGGGCAAGACACGACTGAGGTGCCCTTGAGCAAGGCACCTAACTCCCTCATCTGCTCCCTGGGTGACGTGGTTTGGAGCTGCCCCAACTGTCAAACTCCAGCACAATCTAATATATATTATAAAAATTAATATTATATATTATATATTATAAAAAAAAATAGAAGACTACAAACATGCAGATTTAACAGCATTTTATAAATGACCAGTTCTGTTAAACATACTTCTAACAATCCTAATTATCCCTGAGAGAACCATAATACCTGCCCTGGTGATATGAAAAAGTCTGCAACCTAGCAGTATCTAAAATGTAAGAAATAAAACCTTCCTGCCTCCATGTGAAAATCCTTTTCTCTTCCCCCGCACTCTCCATCTCTCTCTTTCATCCATCTCTCTCTTCCAGCCCACCAGTGCACATTAAAGTGCAGTTTTAAGTGTAGCAAATCTATTGCCCAGTTTGGAACAAAGCACATCTTCAACACCCACGACGAATGACACACACACACACACACACACACACACACACACACACACACACACATGCACACACACAAAGAGTTACCAGTGCATACAACCACTCAACCTGGGACATATAAAATGCACATTAACAAGGATTAAAACACGGGCAAAATACAAAAATACGTGTTTAAAAGTTTAAAAGATACCAAAATACAGCCTTGATGTACCTCAAACCATAATCACATCATGTACCTACTAGCGCTGACATGAAGAATAGTATGAATATTTTAAAAACACCTATTCAAATGTCTCCAGGTTTAATATTCTTATTTATCCTAACCCTTCCTTACACCAGCCGCAATTTTTCACCTCTTGTCACCAAGACCACTAGTCACTCATCACCTGTGTGCATCAGCTGCATTTTGTTTCAGAACATAAACAAAGGTTTAGCAACAATGAAGGTGTGTTTCCACTAAAAATAAAAATCCTGAAGCAAAATTGCTTGTCTGTAAATTACAATCCGCAGTCCATCACCATTTGTGCAGTCAGTATGAGAAGATAAATGTTATTGGCGATTGCTGCCCTGCGTTTCCGTCGAAAACACTGCCACTGACTGTCCTGTCTGGGTACATAACACTAAAGACACATCATATAGTCCAGGAGAGTTTGAGGCCGCGACATTCATCTTCTCTTCTCATCTCTAGTAGGAACAAATATTTAGAAACCAACTAAAAGGGCATCATTTCACAACGGAGAAAGAGCCTGCAGCACCCTGCTCACTTCTTATTATTTATCTCACTCGCTAGTTATTCGCACCTTATTTTGCATAAAGTTAAACTTTGTTGTGTCGCTAACTCCGCCCACTTCAGGTCATCAACGTTCACGCTACCTCCTGTCAACAGAAATCGCCAGCTCTCATGTAAAATGAATGAGCACCGGCCGCTTTGTCACATCACGTTGCTGCTGGTGTCAATGCAGCATAATGTTTCCTGTACAAACAAATGATTTTGTCATCTGGTGCAGAAAAACATGTATATTGCTATATTGACTGATGCCTAAGTATATTTTATTCATTCATCCATCCATCTTCTGTAAGCATTTTAATTATCTTATACATTAAAAAATGCATTTTATTTATGAATTAATTCTGCCTTATACTTGAATTTGTTCCATAAACACAGTACAGGGTCAAGGAGAAAGTGAGAGAGAGAGAGAGAGAGAGAGAGAGAGAGAGGATGAGGCACAGCGGCAAACAAACTAGCTGAGAGAGGAATGAATCTGCTGTTAATGCGTGGATGTTAATTAACTCATGAATTACATTTCATTATGCTTGAATGATTAGTGAGGAGAGACTCAGGAGCACAGTTCACACTCCTCTTTATCAGGGGCTGAAAACAACAGCATGTAGATACATTTTCTGATCGATCTGCCTTTTGCTATGGAGCCAGGTTTGGAGGCCTGGTTATTTACTAGCGGCTTCACCTGTGCTTTCTGCTCAGTGTAAGTATTCTTACTGGATAAAGTCAGAGGAAATCCTCTTTAATTAGTCATATGCCTGTAGCTGACGCTCTGTGATTGAACACAGAAATGAATAATCGAAAATGCTTTTTTTTTTTTAAAAAAAAAGGAAAGTAAATGAAGTAATAAACAATAAAGATTATTAATGCAGATGTTGATTTTAGTACGAAATTGCAGAGTAAATGGAAACGTTCTTGAGTGGTATAGTCAGTAAGAAGTGAGAGCTGAGAGTGTGGGGGTGTGAAAGAGAGAGAGAGAGAGAGAGAGAGAGGGAGATAGAGAGAGAGGGCGATTGCACACTCCAGTACAGTTGAAATGATGCAAATAATATGTATGACTATAGAAATTAAGATCTGTGTTATTCCGAATTTAGGCTGTACCACAGCACGGTCGTGTCTCTAATCAGAAGAGCACGCCTCAGTCAATATAAGCCGAGCCAAGCATTTATGAGATGTGGTGAAGAGGTCCACTCATACCCGAGAACCTGCCTACAAATGCTACCAAGGCTGTGGGTGGATATCCAGACGGTATAGCTCAGCATCCCTCCAGACGTCTTCGGTCCAGACGTCTGTTGAATCAATGCCACACTGAGGTGCAGTACTTTGCTGGGCTAGAGGGGTTCCTACACGATTCTAGTTCCTGTCTCATGACCTTTGGCATGTTGATGTATAAATCTACTTCATAGTGGCATGTATTATCTCGTGATAACAGCACTAACAGTCTAATAACTGTTGGATCCATTACACCCAAAATTACAGTCTAAAAGCATCAAACCTCATGCTCCACTGACCACCAGTAGGGAACATTTCAATATTTTATATACAATATATTTCTATATTATAAAATCAGAATAGCTGGAAAAGTAATAATACCTGCAAACAGTTACATTATTCAATATGCACTTAGTGGAGTCATTTTCCCCCCTGTGGTTAAACCTTAAATGTCATTCTGCTAGCTGCATCTGTAGGTTGCACTATGTAGGTTGTACAGTTATGTCATTCTCTATATGCTGAGCATATCTCTAGTGATTTGGAGGACATTTGAGAGCTGTGTGAAAGATGAAGAAAAATGGAAGATTGAAATGAAAATACATACCACAACATTTTTGCTAGAATTGCCAAATTTCCTCTGTCTATGGTGTATACAATACAAGTGAAAGTGATCTATTTGCCTACCAAGCATGCACTAAGACGAATGTGACCTGCGCATTTAAGCCATCCGTGCGGTCAAACACAAACGGTGGTGAACACTAGGGGGCAGTGGACACACTTGCCCAGAGTGAGGGGCACGATGCCCAGGAAGCAGTTGGAGGTTATGTGCCATGCTCAAGGGCATTTCAGTCGTGTCTTGTTAGTTGTGGGGATCACAAGACCGGTTTCCTAACCACAAGGCAACAGATGCCCCATGCATGTCTTCTGTTTGCGGCAATGAAGTGTCCTGGTTTGTTATTATTTGAATCCAGTTGAATACTGGGCCAGTCAAGTAATTTAACTTTGATAGCAAGGGTTTTTCTCACCAGTGTGAGGGAGTGAGAGTGAAAGTGCATGTGTGCGTGTGTGTGTGTGTGTGTGTGTGTGGGTGGTGGTGGAGCTGAGGAAAGGAAAGGGGTTGCATTGTGAATATGCTCCAGCCATCCTGACCCCTTCCTCAGCATGCAGTTCAGAGAGTTCACCGGGAAATCTCAGAGCCACCATAAAAACGAATACTCGAATCGCATTTGTTTTTCAGCCGGCCACTGAAATAGATATTTCAATGCAATGTTTCGGGCGAGTCGAATAGAGGAGGGTGAGATTATATAAATTGTGATAGACAACCCGTTACCATGGCGGCCTTATCACATCTGAACCCCTGCTGCCCACGCACACGCTCCTTTCCTTCTCGCTTTTCTCTTCTCCTCATGGCTCCCTAGCTGAAGCATTTGGCAGTAGGCAGAGAGCTGCAGAGACGGTGTGGGAGTGTGTGGTTGTGTGTGTGAGAGTGAGAGGAAGAAAGGATAGCGAGAATGGTGAGAATGTGTGTAGCAGGTCTCTGTGCGTTCTCGAGAGCTGCCTGTTCTTGTTTTGCGTATCTGCTTCATCTCGAGCCCTCCGTTTTGTTCCGGTGGGTATTGCGAGCCTCCATCGGCACACACCCTAACTTGACAAACACTTCCAACTCTGCAGAAATCCATTCTGACTTACATTAAATATAGCCAAAGACATGTCCAAGTTACTGTAAAACAGATTCGGATTCAAACTCCTAATTCTGAACTGTTTGTATATGAGCAGCGTGGGTGGACAGCACAGTAGCGCAGTAGCAGTAGGACTGGTGATATAACAATATTCTCATCAATTATATCACAACACACTTCTCAGAGCTACCTCTTATATCATGCCAATTTTTTTATACAATTTAATAAGAATTATAAACTTTGGGAGCAACTTGATTTGATGTTAAAATTTTGTACTAAAACCTGAGAAAGTGTCACCAACTCAGCTGGTGATTTGCTGAAGGTTTATTAAAAAACCTCTACACGTATTGAGTTTAGGAGAAAACCAGTGCGTTTTAATAGCAATGAAAGTGAACTATTTTGCCTTACTGTGTTTTGCTCACAGAAGGAATGTGACCTCCACATTTAACCCATCTGTGCAGTGAAACACACACACCAGCGAACACTAGAGGGCAGTGAACACACTTGCCCGGAGCGGGGGGCAGCCCCAAACTACGGTGCCCAGGGAGCAGTTAGGGGAGTTAGGTACCTTGCTCAAGGGCACCTCAGTCGTGTCTTGTCCTAGGTGGGGATCAAACCCGCGACCGTCCGGTCACAAGACCGGTTCCCTAACCACAAGGCCACGGCAGACATCTATGGAAGCTGGGGTTGGTTTAGCTGGCATTCCATGGGATTCCTGGTATATCTATAAACACACTGTGTGCCTCTTTTCTGATGAGTTACACCCATTCATGCCCTGCATTCATTCAGATGGGTTTGGCCTCTTCCAACAGGACTTTTAGAGGTTTAGGGTTTAAGGTTAGTTTGTTCAGGAGTTTAAAAAGTGACATACTGCCTATTGAATAAGCTTGATCAATATATGCTTACGTGCAGTTCCTATACCAAACAAGCTCTAGCTGTATACCTGGATGAAATATAAGCGTGATGGGGTTTCCCCCCGCCTTCCCTTTATGTTATGTAAATATACAGCAGCAGTGGTCTAGATGGCCTTTCAGTTGTGAGAATTAATTCCTCTATGCTTGTATAGTCTACACCCACTTTCTGCTAAAATCCAGTATAAATACAGGTACAAATATTTTGAGCACTAAAGAAATCCAGATTCGGATAATCACCTTCCGTTACAGCCCCAATAAACATTAAGCCCACTTCAAGAATTTTATACCCTTGAGCTAATATTATATCCTTAATCCCTACCTAAAATAGCGAAAGCTTTTTTGGCCTAACCCAGTTAGTAGACGTCTCTGGAGGGATCGTGGACACAGGCGGCACTCTGAGAATTACACCAGCCTCGTATCTGGAGCGCTGGGAGAAATGACTTGGCATTACTGCTATTACATAACACAGGATCAAATACAATAGAGCAGGCATGCACCAGTAATCACTTAGAAAATATAATATATGCAGTAGGCAAAACACCATGTGCAGGAATTTGGGCAGCATTAGGGCTCCCAATATAAAGAATCTCCAATGTTTTGGATTCGTTTAAGGCCATTTACAGAAGTTTACAAGGAAAAAAAAAAACTATGGCTTTTTTTTATGTTTTTCTGATGCAGACAACACATCACAATTTTTATATTTTTTATATAAGACACGTTAACTCCAGTTATCACTTACATTATAACATCTGTTACAGCAGTCAATCATTCTTCTTGAGGTTACTAAGACAAAAGACGCAACTTTCACATAACTGACAGCATGAAATGTAAAGACCTAAAATTTCACATTACAGTTACCTCTGACTATTACAAAGCCCTGATACTGGAGATTCCCTCCCTAAAACCTTTCAATGAGCCAGGAGCTATATTCATTTCAGCTTCATGACCCTTTCACCCACCAGAACAGGTCTGCTTCTTTAGAATTCAATTTCTGCACAACAACATAGACAGCTGAACATGTAGCAATCCTCCTATACTGTTGCAGTACAACATGACCTATGCTGCAAGCACTAGCACACACACCCACTGCAGAAAACGCCCATGCAAACCAGACCACGGCTGACCGAGCGCACGTTTTCACACACGTGTTTGCATACTCTGCGCATGAACTTTGAACCCGTGGTGATACTGGAGCCTCAAGGTCAGTATCGATCACACATACATAAATACAGAAGTGTGAGGTTTGTTTTTTGAGCACCCATGGTTAGCCAGTAGTACAGAAATAAAATATACATCAGAAACTTTCTCAGGGTTCTGCAGCAGGCAGGAATATCAAGATAGCAACAACACCATCTTAGATCATATCAGATCATTTCTGTCTAATGTGTTATCAGACTCGGGGATATTGCGCGCTGCAGAGCGATTCAAATCATCTGCCGTGTCAGAATCAGGCAAATATCTATCTTTCTAGATGTGTGTGTGTGTGTGTGTGTGTGTGTGTGTGTGTGTGCGAGAGAGAGAGACTTTCTCTAAGCTGACAAGCTCTGAACATAATATACTTCTATACAACATGCGGGCACCCTTCTTATTGTAGCACATGTCCTAGTTTCCTCTTTTACATTCCCCGGAAGACTCAAGAAAGTTGTGTGCTTAAATGTAGCCTTCTGATGATCAATTATGACAGAGCAGCCTCTGAATCAAAACATCTACCATACACCCATCGACCGCCAGTAATGAATTCTGCCACCACATTAGAGAAAACATATAGACGCTGTCTATGAATCGACTAGTGTGAACATATGGTCATTAAGTAAATCAGAATGAAATCAGAGAAAAGGGTCATTCATTTTTGAGCTTGTGAAATATTTTCACAGGCTGCAGTTGTAACGTGGTTAAAAAGAGGTAATGGCGTTGCATTCCCTCGCAAAAGTTTTGTGCTCCCTCACAGAAAGTTTTCATTCAGGTCAGTGTACTTCCGGGTCAGGTTGGCAAAGATGACAACATGGACACCGCAAAAACAAAAGTGCTAATAAATTATTATGACGTAAACATTCATGTGCTAAATACTGAGTAAATCTACTTAGGCTCAAGGCTAAAGAATCACTCAAGAATCACTTTTGTAAACAGAAAATGGTGACAGCAGACAGTGTTTCGTATTGGTAGTGATTCATGGGCATTGTCTATTTGGGTACTGGAACATAACACGAGGGACAGCAGCAGGGTTTCCATACTATGGCACTACATGAGTGTCAAAACTGTGGGGCACAAAAACACCAGACGAAAAATACAAATAAATCAAATGTGCTTTAAGTGAGCAAATATTTGGATTTAATATGATTGGTTAGGGTTTGGTTGATTGGTGGGCAGCAGACTGGGCAGGGTCCTCATTGCTAATTGGCTAGTCAGTCAGGCATAAAAACAGGGTCAAAATGTACACTTGTATTTCATGGTTTGTAGCTTGAAATGTCATTGTTGCATTTAAACTTAGGATATTTGTTTTCCTGTACCTCAGACTTGTGAAGCCCCACCTCTAAAAATATTCCTGCATACACAATACTTCTACATCAACAAATGCTTTTTACACTTACAAATTATATAAAAACTTTCTGCTACGTGCAAAGAATATTTCTACTGCTGCAACACTATTACAAATTCACAAACTTGAACTTGCAGGATTTTTTTATTTGCATGTTTACATGCTCAGATACATGCATGCAATTTTTTCACAGCGATATGCAACAGATGACACACAACAGCAAGCTGTGAAAATATTTGTGAATGTCATTTTACAAGCTGAAAATATTATGAAAATGACCCTTGATCTCATTCAGAGAATTTCAACTGGTCATTTCTAAAGGTTGCACTTCAGTGACTTTTCTAAACAGGAACTTCAGCACCTTCAGTTACAGATTCGTTCCAACATATATGTGAATTATTTAACTCATCACTGAGGTTCTTTGTTGTAGACCAGCAGTAAGCACTGAGCAAAACCACTGACCTCGTTTCAAAAACGTCAGTCAAATACATCATATGAGCCGTGTCTCAGGAGGAGAGGTTTTATTTATTATTCATCAGCACTTCATAAGTGACTGGGTAACTTAACACAAGAATATTCTGTCCTGTTAAAAGCAGTGACTCACTGCCAGAACATCAGTCCTAACGAAATGACTGACGAAAGCTAATGCGTTCATCACTTTTACGTTAACGGATCTTAAATTGTTCTTCACAAGCCTCCAAGGAACACAGATCCATTTGGACATAAAAACATAAAATAATAATGGACATAAAATATTCTGGTTTATTCTTTGCACTGAATGCTACAATGTACAGGATACATACTTTAGCTAGTTCACTGGTCAAGTTAAACAGAGAACTGCACGGGACTGTTTTCGGGCTCCTGCCCGCTCCCGCCGAATTTCTGACCATTACCACCCGCGACCGCAACATGTGTGCAACGTGTCCGCCCATTCCCGTGATGTGTATGTCTACTCCCGCCCGCAACCCGTGAAGCTATGAGAATTATTCCCGCACATTGATAGAGATGCATTGATTTAGTGTCTTCTCCATCCCCCAGGACACAACGTAATATAGGCTATTAATAAAGAGATTCTTGGGGTTTGTTTCGTTTTTCTGGCCTGCATAGCTTTTGACGCACTTGTCAGGAATGACTATATAAAATGATTTTTATATAGTTTAAATGAAATAAAGGCAATTTCATATTCTATTCTCATTCTCTGTATTTTATTTATTTGGAATTACCTTTAGGCTATAGTCTACAATCCCCCCAGTGTTTTGTTTTAGCCTCCCATTCCCACCCGCAGCTAAGTGCAAATTGCCCGTTCCCGCAAGATTTGCGTCAGGTCCCGCGGGACCCAATCCCAGTGCAGACCTCTAAAGTGAAAGCACCAGTGTGTTGACTAATCCAGAATCTTAGCTACTGTAATATAAGGTTTAGTAGTGAGCTAGTTAAGTATATTAATAAAGACTAAGGGAAACCAACATATATAAAATAATTTAGCACATGGTTCCTGGGCCCTTGGCAAAGAATCAGGCATTTCTCTCCGTTTCAGCGATGAGAGCCATTGATCTTGTCTATCGATAAGTATTTTTGAAATATGGTTGAAGGTCACTGTGTGTTATAGAGCAGAGTAATAAAACAGCATTATTCTGGACGATATTTTTTTCTCTGATTCATCATCGTGTGGTCTTGTGTGTTACTTATTCAGACAAATCGCTCTGTTATCTTCAAACGCTAATTAATCGTGCTTTAAAAATTGCTTCTCTGTCAACTATGAAAACTTTGGTTTTGCAGAAGTCAGGTTGATAAAGTCACTTGTCCATCAGGCAACATAATATCTGTTGGTCCTAAATGACCAGGTTACTAATCAGATTATTTTCAACATATCAGTTATTACAGTAATACACCGGTAGCTAATGTAATGCAAACATTTATATTTTGTGTTCTGCATCCTTTCCCTTTTAGTGGATTGGATTTTCTGTCAGGGAAAAATTTATTCCTGTATTTTATTCATACAGGTTTCTCCCATACAATTGCACTAAAGACCTTAAACTCAACTAAACCATAAATGTCTGCAAATATATTTCTATCCTCTATACCAGGATATGGGTTTCGAACCTAAATGTGGTTTACCAGTGGTACATGGTAAATAATACATCTATAATATAATGTTTGGTCTGTTTAAGGTTGGGGCCAATGGATCATTTATCACCAATAACTGATACTCATCATGATGTTGATCCAGATTTAATAACGCCTAGACACAATCTTCAAGGATCCCCATTGGACCACACCGACAGCAGTTTGTACCCTGCCAAACATACACATACACATACACATTTCTAATACACTAATAATGTAACACATGTAAAATTCCAGTGTCTCTGCCATAGAAAAATATATTACTCCTTATTTCTTTTGTATTACATATTTGTTATTTCCTGGGAAGCAAGGGAAAATACAAGGGGTTCATTCTCAATAACTCCATCTTGACCCTAAGGCTACAGTTGTTATCTCCCTTCTTTTTGCAGTACAACCAAATTTACAGTTTATTTAGATGTAAACATACTAAAACCAAAATGATCCACCCAACCTTATACTCATAAATGTAGTGATGAACATGTTAGTTAGAAGACTGTTGTGCTTTCCTCACTATAACGCAAAATCTTCCTTGTAAGCCCTTTTTGCAACCTTTCTGTGGTTATATACAGTACTGTGTAAAAGTCTTAGGCACATATAAAGAAATGTTGTGAAGAGGTTTTTATTGTTTGAAAGAAAAAACCCCACAATGAGCAGTAAACAGTAATAAAGTAAAGAAAGTCAGGATTTGGTTTGACTACACTTTGCTTTTTT
>JAOVVF010000025.1:19537715-19542715 GCA_028565595.1 Duopalatinus emarginatus
ATTATTATTATTATTATTATTATTATTATTATTATTATTATTATTTATAATCTTTGGATTTCTAATCTAAAATGTTTCGTACTGACTCAAAAATGCAGAATTCATAAAATAAATCTCTACAACAACATTTATACTAAACACCATATAGGGTACCTAAAACTTTTGCACAGTACTGTACATATAAATATTTTTCACACTATCTGAGGAGCGTTCTAATGAAGAGCAGAAAACAACAGTGTGAAGCCACACAGATTAAAATAAGACAAATTCTCACTATCAGTCAAACTACATGTCCTGTATAAATGCATATGACAATATAAAAGCTCTTCTAGATGTTATAAAGCTCCTTATTAAGCCCTTACAGCAAGACATTGATTCCCACAGGCGTGTTGTTTTTTTTTGGTTTTCAAACTCCTTTCCGTTCTTGCTATAGCCAGATCACGGGGATCCAGTTGCTTTTTGTATTGCTGATATTTGACAGCTTCTTAGTCACGGCGATGACGGTGCTCTAATCACATCCCTCTTTCTCGTGCAGCCCGGGGAGGCAGTTCTGCTAGGCTATAGGCTGTTATTAGGGCTGTCAGTCGAGGCACTGATCTGCAAGCTTTGGGCCATCTGTGTGTGTGTGTGTGTGTGTGTGTGTGTGTGTGTGTATGCTAAATGTGGCTAACAGGGTGGCAAAAAGAGAGCAAGAGCTGCTGTCACTTCGAACGGCCCTCACATGGAGTTTTTACTGTAGGTAGAGGGGCTCTACGCTGTCTTCACTGCAATTTCATTTTATCATGCTGTTTATGTGTGTCTTTGAAAGTACCCTGCCTTCGGTTATGTCACATTAAAGCTGCATAACTTCCCTCGTTAAAACATTACACAGTCCCTGGGCTTCACCGTTTTCTATTCACCCTTCCCCATCTTCCCCATCCTCCCTGTGAAGGAGCGCTGGTTACCATGTGAACGAGGGCTATACCTAAAGAGAAGCCTTTCCCGCACACAGGCGTGTTTGTAAAGAAGCGTGTATACATAGAGTCGAATATACAGCTCTCATAAACTTTCTGGATGAGAAATATCAGAAATGCAGAAATGCCACCCACTTATACATAATAATGAGAGTGTGTGTGCACGTAGACATACATGTGCACACACACAGACACAAACATCAGTGGTAAAACATATGGCACACATTTAAACACACATTTACATCATGCATGGCCAGAGCAGTAGGCCTGAGGTTTCATATCAGGTGCGTGGGTATGAAAAGAGCGAGTGGGCACAGCAACTAACAGAGTGAGTGAGAGAGAGAGAGAGAGAGAGAGAGAGAAAGGGAGAGGGAGAGAGAAAGAGCGAGAATAATGTCATAAAAAGCTCTCCAAAGGGAGGCCAATGAGTGGGCAGTCATTTCTTCCTAATCTCTCTCTCTTTTCAGAAGAAAAACAGTGTTTCTCCCACGCAGACCCATGCCACCACTTTCTCATGTACCACTTGTGTGTTTCTCCCTTCCTCCAGCCATCTATAGCTTTCTGAAAGCTCTTTCAGAGCCGCCTGAGGTGTATTGTGCTTTTTCTGAAAAGTGGCATACACAGAGCCTTAGTTCACCGATCAGGCCACTGCAGAGCCAAGCATGACTCAAACATGTGCACAAGTCGAGTATCATAAAGGCGCTGGTGAGGACGGCCGAAGCGTTACCTGGGCACGTGTGATATTGATATTTCCCTTGGTTCTGATTGATTTTGGCCCTGGTTTGAGTTTGTGTGGAATTTCTCATCTTCTTTTACCATCTGCATGATTTTTCTTTTTCATCCACCCACCTCCCAAACCGTGGCAGTAGGCAGCCTGGTGACTATAAACTGCCTTAGGTAGGAACATGCATGTGTGTGTGTGGGTGTGTGTGTGTGGTGCGCCGGTATTCTTTGGCACCCCAAAACGTATTCTCGCCTCGCACGCAGTGTTTCTGGGGATAAGCTCTGGACCACCCTGACCAGTATAAAGTGCGTACTTAAAAAGAAATAATCTCAAGCGTTTAAAGACTAAACCAAATACAACAACCTTATTAAATATCAGTACGCTTTTTTTTTTTTTTTTTTGCATCTACAAACTATAGCAATGGCTCATGGGCAGCCATGGCTTGACGTTAGGAAACCTTTGTGGCTTTGTGGCCGGAAGGTTGCTGCTTCGATCCTCCGTACTGACAATACACAACTGAGCAAGGCATCTAACCTCTTAACTGCCCCCTGGGCACCTGGATAGGGGCTGCTGTTCCCCACTCTGGGCAAGAGTGTTTACTGCCCCCTAGTGTGTGCGTTCACTATGGAGTGTGTTTCAGGTCAAATCCCTCTGAAGGTCAATCACTCCACTTTTACTTAAGATTTTTGTTTGTTTCTGTAGAAGCTATTATGAATGAAACAAAACAAGTCTCAACATCACGGCCCGTCATGGATTACTCGGCTGTAACAGAACAGCTTGTCCTGTTTTTATAACTCCGCTTTTAATTCATCAACGAACGTTAGTTCCTGTTTTAGCCTAAAGCAGCTATAAACAGTCGTTTTCTCATTCGAATCACCTTTTCTCATTTGTTTTGTCTCGTGAAGTAAATAAAACAGACGCAGTCGTCTGCACTGAATACCTTTGAATACCTGCAGATTCTCACAATTATACCTTCTCACCGTTACAAAGCTCTGAGTTACAAAGCTCTGACTCCTTACAGAACTCTCCAACCATTTTTAGACCCTAGAGTTAGATCACAGAGGTGCATGTGACATTAAAAGCGGTTTTGGGGTAAGGAGCAAAACAATCTTTTTCTGTCTATGGCGCAGAATTCAAAGCTACACTACCATCCGCTATCCTAAAAAACCTTTCATCAGCTCTCCAGGCTTCACAGTTCACGCTCTAAAGGCTTCACAAAAACCTGTTTGTAATTCCTCTGCATACAGTAAACTATCCCTTCTTGCGTTCGCCACCCAGCTAGTGGAAAAACAACACATAAACTCAATTTGTGGTTCTATTTACAGCTTAAAACAAGAGGGAAATCAAGTTCAATTGCACATTAGTGCATGTAGACACATGATGTGTACATCAGCCTCACTGAAAGACTGAAGCATTGATTACAGGAACGTCCTTACATCAAACAAGCACACTGTCACTAATACTCATACACTTACAGTCAAGTGCACAATATTTTATACCCTATACACAGAATTGTAATCTAGCCTGCATGTTCGTTAGCTCTTTTTCCTAAACCCTTGTGTGTGGGTGTGGACACTAATTGCTGCTGTCAGAGACGGAGAGGATGTAGGGTTCGCAATCACACACGGGCGAAGGCGACAAAATGGCTCCTGTATCTTGAGCCACATAAAATCACGGCAGCTATAGATACTATGTAATATTTCGCCGGAAACAGGATAAGGTGTTTGTTTATGTCAACTAAACAATACCCTCGAGGTATTCGAGTAATACAGTTCACAGAGGTAATAATATTTGTTGCTGAATTGTTGGCAGCTTTGTGTGGACATGCCTCAGACAGGACACACCCCTTACTATACAAGAGGTGTCAAACTGACGTGTACGGAGCGGAAAAAAGCAGGGAAAGTCCATGGGCCGGTTTGTACTAATGTTAAGGCGTTAATGCCACTCCGTCAGCTTTGCTGGGACATTTTCTGAAGTTTCACTTCGAAGCCCTGTTCTGACATGCTAGCCTGGGAAATGCCCTGTGTTCCGTGATCACTGCCGTAAGCCAACTACTAAAATACAATGGATTAGTTAATCTCAGTCTAGCTCAGAAATTTCAGTGTTGTCGCTTTAAAAGAGACTTACTTGGCTTAAACAAATGTGATGAGTTATCAGACTGGAGGGTGAAAGCTGTTATAGTTCTGCATGGGTGAAATTCAACTATTTGCAATATTTACCACCTGGTTCCTACACCAGTGAGGTAGAGTACCTGTTGATAGTGGTGCTAGTGGGATTTAGCCTTATATACAACAATGCAGAAGCATAAATGTCCAGCTCTCAATTTCATTTACAATTTACAGCTTTTGCCAAACAGCAAATTTACTAGTAGGAGTGCTGAAAATAATCGCAATTCCGATTACTGGCAATTCTGAATCAATTCAAAATGCTTCGTTTAAAAAAATCGATGCGTTTAAGTTTTATTTTTTGCCGCTCCTACTCCCGAGTGTACTTCCGAATCGAATCGCTGAACACAGAGATTTGCACCCCTATTTCCCACTTGGATCAGAAGTCCAAGGTTCTACCAACTGAGGTACCACTGCCCACATCCTCATCTGTTAATTTTCTGATAATACTTCTGTAATACTGCATATTATAGCTGCATGTAGCTTTTTACACACGTCTCTACACACATTTTTACACACGTCTCTACTACTGCTAACATAGGAACCTGATCATTCTACCTCAGACTTGTTAATATCATGAGTACAGGAGCCGTAGATAAATTGTGAATTGTAAAACCCGTGAGACGTTCCCAGTTACAGCAGTCTCACATTTTTAACAGGTATATACCTATAGAGTCTAGGGATTGGAAAACAATTTGAATACCTAGCAGTGGCTTGGAGGCAAGATACGTTATCTTCATGACCTAAGATCGTTACAGCACACCAATCTATAATCTGCACATTCACAGCTACAGACAGCCTGTCTTAGAGAGTCAGACTCAGAACCTGTCATTAAGTAGCCATAATCCCAGATTAGCAGCACCTTTTCAAACGATCTTAAACCTCTGAAATGGCAGGCAGCACAACAAATAAATGACAGGCAGCATCATGGAACAAAGATGCTCAATCACCACTAATGAAAATGTGGACTTACATTATATAGTTGTGGAAATTGTAAAAAAAAAAAAAAAAAGTAAAATGCTAAAACTTAATACAGATTAAATTATATTATGAAGCCAAGGAAATATTTACAACCAACCTTTTTTTTTTTTTTATTAACTCCTTGAAGAGCAACACCAGCAAGAGTGTAATATTTTACCAAATTCTCGTCTTCAAATA
>JAOVVF010000025.1:19564245-19604903 GCA_028565595.1 Duopalatinus emarginatus
TTCTGCCATTGACTCATTTGGTGTTTGGTGGACTGGATGATTGAAGTTTGAAGAAACAAGACATATTGGCAATTTAAAATTGTATTCATTTAACAAACAGTTGGATCATAGAGTCATAGAAGTGTAGAGAATTTCCTTACTTTTTGTGCTATGTATATTTTCCATAGGCTTGTCTGTACCAGTTTTTTGGCACTTCAGTGTATACCTCTGCAAAAACTGGCCACTATAACACAGTATAGCCTGTTTAATAACAAAGAAATAACATGTAAAAAGGATTTATTAGTGTTTTGGGTACAAAAGTGACATAAATGGACTATAATGGGAAGAAATAAAAAATAATATTTAAGCTATAAATTAATAAATTAGGTCCAGAAGTTAATTCTTAATTATTTTATGACTCTTTTTGAGACAATGACCCCCCTTCCCTTTTTTATTATTTAAAAAATAATGGCACACAGCAATGAGGGCTGTTCATATAGAAATCAGCAGCACCTCCAAGTGGCCAATTATGATTTCTCACATTACTAGTCACTCACATGTAAAATCTGATTTAAATAAATGGTAATAAACGATAAATGACCACTGATGTGATGAACATAGAAGAAGAAAGACCTCCTTGGTTAATTACCACTAACTGCTTTTAATTTTTAATTTATAAAAACAGATTTCAAGAAGACTCTTCAATATAAAACATATAAAATCCCTGTAACCTATAACAAACCTGTATTGATTAAGTTGGTGTAAAACCTGGTTTAACAGTCAGAACTGTGTCTAGTCAGCAAACTGATGCTGGCTCTATGTTGGCTGTTCCAGCAGCCCATAACTAGCATCATCCCAGCTGGTCCATCAGCTTATACCCAGCTTCACCAGACTCGAGTACTAGCACATAACTAGCTTCCCCAAGCTGGTACACCAGCTCAGAACCAAATTTGCTAGGCTACATTACCCGGATGGAACACCAGCTCATAACCAGCCTCACCAGGCTGGCACAGCAGCTCATAACCAGACTTATTAAGCTGGAATATTCAGACCATGTACACAATGATTATGAAAAAAAAAAAATGTAGCCATCTGCACAATGGTGGCCTGAAACCGATAATGGTGTAACAATCTTGTCTCACACTCCTTCTGCCAGAAGCCCTGCCAATGCTGGGTGAAGTCAGGCATCGTGTCTGCTGATCACTCATCTGTCCAAATATACACGTGCCTGCACATGCACAACCCCCAAAACCCTCATTCCCGGCCCCAAAAATGACAGAACTCACAGCATTACACGAGTCTTGTTTAATAGTTCTCTTGACAAAATTGCTCCACAAACGAAAAAAAAAAAAAAAAAATTCAAACACTTTAACATTTAAACACCTATGAAACATAGAAGCCCGTCACAGTGTTGGCAGGTCTAATCGATCGGAGCAGATATGTCAAACCAATGCAATTTTTAAGGCATAGAAAGTAACGTCACAAATCATCTTATAAACCACATCTAAACAACACTGATAACGTAAGAAGAGAATTTCAGTTATACTGCCAGGCTATCAGGAGCAAGTGATAAAGGGAACCATTTTAAATGACATCCATCACACAGTCCAGTGGGGTTGATGGGAACAGATTCACAGCCCCTGGAGCTCACCTAGAATTGCTTTCACAAAGAAATGTAGCCATGTGCTCATGCATGCCTGTACAGTGCTCCTAAAAGGAAAAAAAATAACCTCTTGTAATTAGCACATCTATAAAATCAAATAAGCTGTTGATACGATTGATAATTGCAAGTTAATTATCGGTTAATGCGTTAGACAGCGAATAAAGGCTAGGAATCCCTGCTGACTTTGTTCAAGGTGACAGTATTTCACTAGTAACTAAAGTGTAAGGTATTACTGCTTTTTAAACCACAGGCTTCAATAATACATTTATACACCTACACTAGAAAGCCATCACCAAGCAGTAGCACTGTCAAGTATGTCAGTTTCAGGCAAAGTGAACGGTTCAGGGTGGAGATTTCCCCCCAGAACATCACAGCACAAAGTGCACTGGTAAATGTTTGAGCGAGCATCACGTGGAAACTCTCTAGCAAGTAAAAATCATCTCAACTCGAAACTGTTATTACAGTATTGTACTTAACACAGAACAAAGTCAAAGATACAGAGACCAGGCATGTGCCATAGATGTGGGGAAGAGTGAGGAGTTCACGCTCCACTACACACAAGAGACTAGCACCTTTACTGAAACTATACTGCTCGAGCACTTGAATAATATCAGCACTGTTGGGTTTAGAGTTTATACATTAGAACCTGTGAGCAAACTGCTATTGAGGGAAAAAGAAAACACGACCTCCAATAACCATTACAACTCGCCATTAGAACAGTCGTACATAATTCACTGCCTTTCTGTCAGCCCTTAAAAGGTGCACCATTACATATTTCTGCGTAAATCACATGTTCATGTTGCCCACAGAGAAGGAGCTTTAGATCCGCGGCTCTGTATGTCAGCACTGACAGCTGGGACGCCAACATGTTTTTTTGGTCAATTAGTTTATACAGATTATACCAGGCCACAGCTCAATGTTTCCTGCCCTGTAACTGAACTACAGCTGAACATATTGCCTTATTTTACTTACTAATAAACATTTACACAGATATAGAGAGGGGAGGGGGGATGCATAGACTGCCAGGCCAAAGAAAGTGCCCACTAATGCTGATGTGAATGTTAAACTAAAGGTGCTACATGCATATTTAAATTCAATGTTAAATGAGCATCCTAATGTCTTACTATATGGTGCTGACCTGCTTTTATGTAGTTTATAACACAAAAATGGAGTGAAAACAATCCACCAGGTAATTATCATGCATGTCCAACTTGCAACAAGAACGTATTGCATTTCTGGTAGAGATTAATGTTTATTCTCCAACACATTCAACATGCGGCACTAAAAGAAATGTTTAATCACATTTACCCACTATCCCCCCCTTCCAAAATAATGACCTGGATCATTAGTACAACAAGTGACATCGAGTGACAATGATGATAGTGATTAATAGCAGCGAAACCCCTTTCTTTGTCGGCTTGATGTATATTTTACAGTACGTTTCCCTTAACTAATATAATACATGCCTTGAAAGAGTGAAGCAGCACACAGCAAACAGATCAGGTGATAATCGATTGAGACATGACTCACAAGGAGGGTCTTGCATGACGGTGAATGTGGACAAAGCTTGACAAAACGGATAAAATCAAACAATACAGGTTAAAAAAAAAAAAAAAAAAAAAAAATCATGTAACAAAGTGAAAATTATATTCATCTACAAGTGGTGCTGGTCCTGGTTACTTCCTTTCAGCAGCAGCTAGGAGCGCACCTCCTCACTGGGCTTCCTGCTCTGGTCCTGTAACACAGTTCACTTAGTTTACTTTTACAGATCTAGCACTTTTAACATTCGATATTTTCACAAGTAAGCAATAACTTTTATATTTATCCCTAATGAGCAAGCCAGAAGGGAAGGAGGCAATGGAAAAACTGAGACAGAGAGGAAGAAACCTTGAGAGGAACTAAACTCAAAAGGGAAGCCATCCTGGGTGACACCAGACAGTGTGATAATAAAGATGAAGAAGAAGAGTATTACAAGCAGTCCACATCGCTACTTTAGTTCCCGGCCTTAGAGGACATGACAGCTGAGTGGATGAACTTTATTTTTGATATCGTTACAAAAACCGGTAAGAAGTCTGTTTTAAAAACTGTGTGTGTGTCTGTTTTTACAACCAGGATCAGTACAAAACATCTCAATAATAATAAAACAATTTTATAATTACCTTTAATACCTAAATACTTTAATACTTAAATACCATTAATGTACTTTGAATGTAAGTAACTCACACACTAGCATCAAGCAGTGATTTCTATCTGACTATCAAGATTCACAGTAACTTTTACTATTTAAATAAAAAACGAATGTAAAAGAAAGAATTAAAACATTATACAGCTCTTTTAGCATTCAAAATGACCGGGGGGGGGGGGGGGTCATTTGTGAGCATTTGGAAAGAAGTGTATTAGACAGAGTGGGGAAAAAACACCTGTAGTATTTAATTCATGCAGTATTTATGCCAAAGCTCTTTAAGGTATTTCTGGTGCAAAATGTCCAGACAAAATTAAAAGCATGGTATAAGAGTAGGTTAGATTGTTTCAAAATAATATAGGACTTTTTGCTCTCCAATTTTTCATCCGATATCAGTGGATTCTAGACAGCTGGCAAGTCTGGTTGTAATGGAGTGTGTCAGTTAATACATTAACATCCCTTTTATGCCTACTTTGGGGAAGCTTTTGAATTTGTTAGATTCGTCAGACAATGATTTAACTGCTAACTAAATAATCCTGGTCTGGATATACAGTGCGTTAGTTAAACTACACTTAAAGACATATGGTATCTTTTAGGTACTAAGACTCTACTGATTACTCAAGAGACTCACCTCTGGTGGGGGAGGTTTGACTGTAACCGGCTGTGAAGTGCGGCGTGGTGGAGAAGGTTTGGGTTGAGCCTGCTGCTGTACCGTGTCAAAATACGTCACTCCTCCATACACCTGTGACTGAGCCTGAAAAGAATACAGACATTAGTGTAAATGAACTCCAGAATGTCTTGTATTAATATACGCAATAAATAGAAAAATTTTTTTACTTGTGCATTAGGGTACATGGGGGGTAGTGTAGCTCCAGCAGGGTAAGGGTAGTTTGTGTTGCTAAACGTCATGACTCCAGGTGGGGGGTAAAAGGGTGGGGCTAGGAGTTGCTGTGGGGGTGGCTGTCCAGGGGACAGTGAAACTGTTGGAGCAGCGTAAAGCGCAGCATTCGGAATCGGTCCTCCTGACTGGTGTGGGTGCAAGCCTGTTTTAAAAAAACAAAAAAAAAAAAAAAGAAGCAAATGTGTCAGTTTCCACTTATTTTAATTTGCTATTACAAAAATCTATGGAAACACATACAGAACTAAAAATGTAATTACATAGACAACACCAAAATGAGACTACCCTTGCAGAAGTCATACATAAGTTATAAAAGTGTGGTGCAGTTCTGCGACTAGGACAAGAGATGTAGGTGGCTCTTGGCTTACCGGGGTGTGTGGGGTGGGACAGGTGCATCTCTTGTTGCACCAGCAGGCTCTGTGGTGGCATGGCAGCAGGACTGTCGCCATGTGCGTAGATTGGTCCCTGGAATGGCACTAAGTAGCAAAAACAAGGATTGTGATAAACTAACATAAGACTAAGCTTTGACATGAGACTGATTGCAACACTAAACATTGCTGAACAACAAATAATTTAAATATCTTTAAATTTATTTTAAACATTGTTTTTTTAATTTCCTGCCTCTGTTGGTCATGCATTTAAGCATACGTACTGGGATCATAAAAGTGGCCCTCCATGAGCCCTATGTGCATTGGCGCTGGTTCAGGCACTGGTCTCTGCCTCTGTGATGAATAGCGCTTAGCCCGGCCACCACCAACACCCTGCCACAGAGGTAAAAAGGAGAAATAAAACAAACACATTCCCTTTTCTACTGCAGTTCTCCAACTACTTACAGTGTGCACTAACAAACGGTCCATCATTCTTTACGAACGATGAGGTAGTCAAGTTTTAATATCTAGGTGGAACTCACCATGTCATCCATGTTGCCATATTGAGGAGGTCCACCTCCCATATGTATAGAATTAGGGATGCCTATAGGACAAAGAAACTTAGTCAGACAAATGCCACACTCACAGGATCACCTGTTCAAGATTGCACAAAAAAAAAGGCACAACGGAATTCGCTAAAATAAAAAGACGTAACTAAAAAAGAAATGAACAAAAGAACATAGTAAACAGGAGAAGAGGTAAACATTAAGAAGTGAGCATACCCCTCATCTCAGGGCGGAGGTAAGAGGGGGGACTCTGCGCCCAGTTTTGCCCAGCCAGATTGAGACGGGCCAGATCTTGATCAAGCCTCGACAGGCCACTCTGTGTGCCTGTGTCACCCTGCCCCTGCCATGATTCACCCTTGGCAGCAGTGGGCATAACCTGTGGGGGTAGCACCGCCTCTTCCAGCGAGGCCTGCTTGCTAAGGTCCGATGGCCTGGCTCGACTCCTGCGTGCCAGAGAGTAGGACTTTTTCTCTACTGGCCTTTCAGGAGGCGGCGACGCCTCCCTTACTGCGACAGGTGTGCTGGACTGTTGCTCCTCAACCGTTCCACACTCGTCCTTTTGCTGCGATGAAGAGGTTGTTTCCTGCTCAGTTTTGTAGTGATGGGCAGTGTAAGTTGTGGCTACAGTAGGAATCTCGCCTTCCTCTTCTTCATCGTCTTGTGCGCTGCGTTGGACGTGGTGAGGAGGTCCATGAGAAACTCGCCCCCTGAGCCTGGGTGCCCGGTCACTCTCAGGAGCATGGGGTCTTGTGGTGGCCTTAGGATAACTTCTGGCATCAGGCCGGCGGCTGCTCTGGAAGGTGCGTGCAGGGGGCTGGGTGGAAGGTCTGTTCTGGGGGCGAGGAGCAGCAGGAACACTGGCCTGGGGAGTTACCGTCACAGATGGGGCACTGCGGGCGCTGGGAGCTGCACCATGCCAGGAGCGGGGGAGCTTCTCACCATCCCTGTAACGCTTGGAATCTTGGTTTAACGGGGCAGAATGCCTATAAAAGAAGAACAAAACTAGCTGAAGACTGTACATCTATCTATGTATATCTACAAACAAGATAATTAACTAACACTTATGTTGGAGTTATCTAAAGAACATGTGGCTACCACTGGTGCGTTGACCTGAATAGACAGCACCACCTAGAGAGAAGGGCAATCGAATGATGCATTTCAACTTCATACCTGGGCTTCCGTGGTCTGAATGGTCTGTTGTCACTGGGGCCACTGCCATTGCGAATGTCATAACCGTAAACAGCAATCAGCTCTTCACGTGATTTAGGTGCCTGTTCTTCTTCCCGAAACCTATCATGCTCCCAGCGACCCTCATCTTTCCACAACTTCCTATGTCTGCCCTTAGGCCTGGTGATGGGAGAGACAGGGAACAGAGAAAAGAGCAAAAAGAAGGAGGAATTCAAAAAAAGAGGGAAAAATAAAAAAAGAATGTAATTGGTGTAATAACCTAACTTTTTTTATTTATTTCTTCACAGTATAATATAAACACATGCAATAGAGCATTCACTGAATGTAATGAAACATTTGTGCATGGTATCACAGACATGGACTTGTATGGTAGCTACCTGATTTAGAATAACAGACGACTGAGGCTAGCTACCAGTATTGAGGCAGAAACAAAGGTATATTGACCATCAAAGATACGGAGAAATAGCAAACGATGAAGCTGTTTTCCCTCTTTACCTCTCTTCATCCTGAGCCTGGCCTCTTACATCATGCTCAAAAAACAGGCCCTTCCTGGGGATGTAAGCTGGATTCTTCCGGTCTTCATCATCATCCAATTTCTGACCGGCTTTACTAGCTGATTTATTCTCAGGATCATCTGTGCTCTCCTATTAAATAGAAAAATCAGCTGAAGCTTTGGTAATCCAATAAATGAAAAATGCACACTGTGCATCAAATGATTAAAAATAGATGCATCCAGAACCCTAACCCAAAGCACTATTCATTTCCAAACAGAATACCACCCTGTATACTTGGTCCCATACCTGACCATCTCCACTCTGCCTCTCTCCTGCCAAGTTGCCCTTCTCCTCAGCTTTCACTTCCTTCACTTCTCTTTCCCCCTCCTCCTCCTCCTCCTCCTCCCCTTCATCTTCTTCCTCCTCGCCCACAACTTCAGCAGGAGTTTCGGCTGCTGCTTTCGGCTCAGTGGCTTGGTGCGTAGCTGCTTCTTCATTGACGTGTTCGCCCTCCTCCTCTTCCTCGTCCTCCCCTCCCTGAGATAAAACCGGGTTGAACAGGTTAATACGCACACTGCATTCATTGTGTCATTAATTAAATATAAAACAGCACTCGTATATCAAATGTAAACGCACTTAAATGGGCTCTTTTGGCACAAAACCTACAGCCTGCTCATACAGAATATGAACGTCTTCCTTTTGAAAGAACACCTCTTTTCTTGCGTCAACGACTTTTTGTAGGTTTGCTCAACAGGGTTTTTTTTTAAAACACTTTAATCATCAGTAACAATTAAATTACAAGGTGTTCAGAACTGAAAATGCATAATTTTTAATATAAAATATCTAATTAACATTAGATATATACGTTAACGTTCCAGAAAAAAAAAAACTGGTACATATTGGCAGCGATAGCATAATGGTATCAGCTTTGTGCAGCTAGCATTCCATGGGACCTCTAGTACGTCTACAAACATCTCTGACAAGTGAACACCGTGTATGTCTCCTTTCTGAGAAGTTACACTTGTTCATGTCCTACATTCATTCTGATAGGTTTGGCCTCTTCCAACAGGACAATGTGCCACCACACGTCTTGAGACGCTAAATTACGGTTAGAGGAACACTCATCTGAGTTCGAGGGTTGGCCATTCCCACTGAAGTCACCAGATCTCAACATTATGCAACACATCTGGGAAAGCCATGCGATGTGCGGTGAAAACCCTACACCTCAAACATACACTCAGATTGTATTTCATGTTAAAGAAATCATTAACAAAGCAATGAATCTGTGAATCTTTCAAGTAGGATAAACACTGGCCAAAAACGGCTCATCTGAGACTATGACTAAGGCCTGTTTTTGAGTGACAGCTCATCCTTGTTAAAATAGAGCTCCTACACAAAAGGCATGAACGTTAACAAGTCTCTGCATTATCCAGGTTGTGCGACTGTACATAAGAATCAACAATGTTGATCATGCAGAACCACCACATAAATTAATAATACCGCCATTCTGTCACTCTTCTTGGCAGACTACACTTACAGCAATTTTGCCTTCATTTTTAAAACATGTATACTAAAGAGAAGCACAAAGCCTGTTCGTGTTTATGCCTGTTGTACACATAAAGCGAGTTATAAAATGCAGCACATACTACACCCACATGAAGCAATACTGAAGCAATACCAGATTCTTTGCAAAATAAGATGACCAGAAACAGCCGTCATATGAACATTTCTTCAGGCAACCTTGTATACAAGCCCACTAACAATCCAGCAAACATGTACCAGGACTTTATTCTTAGGTCAATAGGCTCTTTGTACTATTACCATGAGGATCCACTCATCTGACACATCAGCTAAATTCTGTCTGTTCAATATAAATATTATCTGACATTTAGTAAAGGCACTGAACTGTTTGGATATCCAAATAAGCGTTTCATCCACCAATCAAACAGAAAGCAGGTCTTTTTTTATTTATTTATACATGCCCAGTCCATTCATTCTCAAACACATCAATAAAAAGGCCTTAAATAGTGACATTCCGCACACTATAAAAATGCTACATGCTTAACAGAACCAGTACGTGTGAAGCCTCACAGAGGAAACTCTGATCATTGTGCTGTGCTTTTAGCGTTGGCACTCGATTAACTCATTAATCTCATTACAAAGCTGTTTATTAAATAAAACCCAAGCGTCAAAGCATCACATGTGCAGCGCAGGGCTATTCTATAGTGACAGATCTCCTCACCAGCCCCGGGTCTGTGTTGCCATGGTGACTCACCTCCGAGTGAGAGCCGTTCTCCTCCGGATCAGCACTGTCATAGTCAGAAAGGACAGCTGGAGGAACAAAAGACTCAGCCTCAGATATCTAGATGTACCGCAAACACAACATATACACATGCAGAGCTAATAGGTTATTAGAGAATTTCTGTACGTGTGAGGTTACTGGCTGGGGTCCATCTATTGCTATATGAATTCCATCAGCCACCTCTACACAATTTTACCAAAGGACAGGAACATGGTTGATCCATTAAATATTATCTGGATGAAAGAAAGCTTGTGTCATCGCCACACCCATCACCCTGCCTACAAGAAGCCCTACAGTGGTCCCTTTCCAATGATGAATAAGGTAAAGTGATGCTGTGAACCAGTACACAAGCAAGATATTTCATTACATAAAGCGCATCTACATGTAAGTGGACCTGATAAAATAGCTATCAAGCGATGCTATTAAGCTGGCCATTAGAAACAGGAGCACAAAGAACAGAAAACCACTCACCTTCGCCTACACCATCTTCACTTTCCTACAAGAGGTTAGAAACTGCAGTTAGACAATGTGATCAATCTCGTGCCTTAAAGAACCATATAAAATATGCCCACAGTGCATATAATTACCCCTTTTACCCACTACGTTGCCCTGTTAATCCTTTCTCTAGTGTTAATAACATGACCAAAAAAAACTGTGGTTAGATCCTGACAAAGGAATACCCACACAGTGGTACAGTCAGTGATAAATGGGATCTGGGTTGTGCAGGCATAAAGAGCTTATAGGTTTGACAATTGAGTATCAGTGAGGCGTGCTATACTGTAAGTGTGTGTGATGTGAAGTATGCGTTTGATCACTGTGCAGTGAAATAAACCACTGTGTTTGCAGTGAAACACACACACACTAGTAAACAGTGAGTACACATGCCCAGAGCAGTGGGCAGGCATTTATGCACAGCACCTAGGAAGCAGCCTGGGAGTAAGACGCCTTGCTCAAGGGCACTTCAGTTAAGTCTTGTCGGTTGCAGGGCTCGAACCTGGGACCTTCTGGTCCTAAGGCTGGTTCAGCAACCACAAGCTTGTGTGAGGGTCTGACAGTATCCATACACATGTGAACAGATGACATCTCAACCATCTGACATTTCCACAGTTCATTTCAGGACAGCCAAACAGGATCTTGGATCACATTCATAAGTTTATTGAATGAATTTAACTCTTATAAAGGTTTAAATGGAAGTAAACAGGCTGAAAATAAAAAAAAACAGGGAATGCTGTGTTCCTATAGGGAACACCAGAGAAAGTGCGAGTTGTCCATTTGTGAGATTTTCTGATTTTTACAATACTAAAGGTCTATTAAAAGTCTGTGGTGTGGAGGACATGCTGATAATCTTGTCTCCTTGCTGAAGCATTAGTACAGAACAGACAGACAGAAGAGGACAGGCTGGATGATGAGGACTAGACTGATGATGGTGGTGTTGGATAAAGTGCCTTAATAAGACCTGAGGATTTCATACAAAGCTCCTAAACAGCCTAAATGACACCAGGAGTTGTTTAACAATTCAAAATGCGACATAAAACGCCATGGTAACCGTTCTAGTGTGTGTAGAGGAGAAGTCTGACTTGCTAGCAGTTTCGCTAAAGTAATAGGAGGCTGAGACACTCACACACTCCGACTCGACGCCGCTTTTCGCGCCAACGCGCCCCTCTGGAGGCTCCCCCGGCTCAGGGACTCTAGGGCGGCTCTTCCCGCTGGGAGATGCCGATCTCCCGCTCTCTGATCCGGACGCAGACTCGTCCTCATCCTCGCTGTCCTGAGACGCGCGCCTCCTTCGTCGTCGCCGGTCCGCCATCTTAGCACACAAGGAAGGAGAACCGGAAGTGCGCAAGGAAGTGTGGGCGGTGATAAATTCGTAATTTCCTCCCACCGCGACCCCGTCCCACAGCTGGTTGAGAGCGGGGGAATTTTTCACACAGCCTTGTGTCAAATAAAGAGACAATATTTTTCTAATATAGTCGTGTGGATTTTAACATCAGAAACATTGGTTAAAACTTAAATAAAATAAAAGTTTTGTAATTATTATTTATATTTGTTCCGGGATTTTTTACGTGTTTGTGAGGTGGCAGAACAATAAAATAACAAAAACAAAAAAATATCCTCCAATGACAAAAAAAGCGCAGAAAAAATATAAAAACAAAAATGTAGCCAAGTCGTCATTCTATGTTTACAACGCGGAAGTAAACAGGAAGTCAGGTGATGGGTGTAGGACATAAAACCACGCCCATCAAACTGTTCAGAGTGGGCGTGGCTTCGGTATGTTTTGAAGTGTTCCTGAAGATGTTCTCCAACCCACCACCACCCAGATAGTGTTTTGTATTAGAGGTGTAATATATACATGCTCAACCTTCTTTGTAAATTTGTAAGCAAGTTAACAACTATACTGATTTACTCCCCACTTCAATATTATGGGATGTTAATGTCCCATAATTAATATTCCTTGAGCAAGGCACTTAATATTTGAGAGAAGGTTGTAGGACAGCCCCAGGTTTGAGGTCAGAGAACCAGTCTTGTGACTGAACAGACCCTGGTACGATCCCTGCAACAGACAAGACACAACTCAAGTGCTCTTGAGCAAGGCGCCTAACCCCACAACTGCTTCCTGTGTGCTGTGGTTTGGGACTGGCCCCTTCTCCAGGTAAGTTCACTGCCCCAGTGTTCACTATTGTTTCACTGCATGGATGGGTTAGCACAGTAGACAAATAGTTCACTTTTACATATTTTCCATGACGTCCTTCAGTTGCAGGTTGTAACACTACACAATATACGAGGCCCTGTATAACAATGTATGGTTTAAAAACTGACAGAAAATGTCAGTTGTCAAAAACACACATTACCATGAAATAAAGCAATAATCGGGGGTGAATTAAAGTTGTTGTTTTTTTAATAAACGCTGCATAAAATAGCTATAACTACTGCCATGTAGTGGCTATTAATAAAACAGACAAACATAATTTGAAGATATTTTAATACCTGAAATATTTTCTTTGCATTAGAATATCTTTCATTTATTCACAGAATGAACACTATGTTACAAGATGATACACTATATTGTCTTAGAACTCGCCCATTTACAATGAACAGAAATGCAAAACATTGATTAAATAACATTCCCTGTTAAACTGCATATGATTATGTTGTGAGTTTTGGTCCATACTGCACTTTAGAAGCTAACTTGCATGGGAAAATACCAAAGCAACCAAAACACAGCAACATCACATTCTGCGGTGCAACAACAACTATGAAATAGTGAAAGCTCGGCTTTCATCCATCTTGCAGCTGGTGTGCCATTCAGGGCAGCAAACGGGTTTCAGCAGGGAGCAGTCCTTCAGGGCAATCAACGACATCGGATGTTGCCAGGATGATCCTATAGCACACAGAATACGCCACAAGACAGTTGAACTGATTCAGCCTCTTGCCAACATTGCATGCTCATTCAAGGAGGCCTGCTTCACTTGCGGCAGGTCCGATGGGGTGTCTTCTTCTTAGATACTTCCTGACGGCTACGCTCATCTAACCATGGTATTTCAAAGTTCCTGCAAATTGGACATCATACATAATTAGGGTATGGTAATGTAAATAGCTAACATGCAGAATGTTACCAATGGCTTTACAAAACCTACTGTTGTTCAAGGTCAGGTAGAGGTCTGCCAAACGCCACCACTGGCAGCAAAGGTGTGATCATTACAGACTCCACTATAGAGAAGATGGAGAAGCACACAGACATGTTAAACTGTCAGTTAATGGTAACCGACTAAGATTTCTGCTTTTGTACTAATAAATAATAATAAAAAAAAAAAAAAAAAAAAAAAAAAACATACCATCCTCAGCCTCAGGGTAGAAGGAGAACAGCTCTGGCTCACTCTCCTGAATCACTTTCTGCTTGTTCATCCTCTGCTGAAGGCGCTGAAACATCCGCTGCTCCCGGATACGCTGAATATCCCACCTGAAAGATGGAGGGCACTTAACTCTAGTAGGTCCAACACCTGTTTTAAAAAGTGCCTACAAGTCATCACCAACTACCTTTTGCGTCTCTTCTCATCCAGCTCCAGTTTGGAATGACGCTTCAGAAAAACACCATCGTCCAAACTCTATACAGAGGAAAAATTGTAATGCATCAAACTAATATCTTAAATAGGGAAACAATTTATATATCCAGTCAAAACAAAATGATAAGTAAATAAATAAGTACATCAATAGATCAAATATCAAGGTAAATAGGGACTTGGTCGTACTTTGTGGAATAAAAATGTTACCATTTATTTGTGGCCAAAAAAAAAACAAAAAAAAACCAAAAACCTATATCCATCTCTCACCTCAATATCATCAATTGCTTTTTTGTCCTCCAGAGGTTCCACATTGCTCTCTCTCCAGGAAGGGACTAAAGCAGGATTAAAAAAAAAAAAAAAAAGTGTTTTTTTTTTTTCCCTCT
This sequence comes from Duopalatinus emarginatus, assembly GCA_028565595.1. Taxonomy (NCBI): domain Eukaryota; kingdom Metazoa; phylum Chordata; class Actinopteri; order Siluriformes; family Pimelodidae; genus Duopalatinus; species Duopalatinus emarginatus. The sequence continues at coordinate 19,578,330 of JAOVVF010000025.1, forward strand.
TATTTTGTTAGCTGCCTTTATAATGTGCAGAGCTATATAGCTTCCTGAATAACAACCAATTTTTGGATCATCTTTTGTTGATACTGGATTAAACATTCATAAAAACCCACCGGACTTACATTTTAAAAGATTCTATTAACACTAGAAAACAGAAACATGTTTTATAACAGGATACGGATTATAAGCCAACTGTGTGTGATTTGTGTTAGCTACATTGAATGTGCACTCCCACCAGCAACCGTGTCCTCCTGCACAGGAGACTCATCTCGCCATGGTGAAGGTGGAGTCTTGTGCCAGCAGCAGAGATACATCTCTGTGGTAACCATGTAAGGCAGCTCTTCTGAGTCGACACAGAAGGAACCAGGTGACTTTACCTGAGGCTCCACTTCCTCCTGAGACTCCTCCTCCAAAGCCTGGTTTTCTTTAAGAGGGGGCACTTTAGCACTCCCACGTCTGGACCTTGACATCCCAGAGTCCTGAAAAAGGAATCTCCTAAAAAGAACCAGAAACCATATATTTTATTAGTTAATTATTTTCATATGAAGCCCAAATTACTAACAATATTTGAAACCGATACCTTTTCAGGTTCTTGCCACTTTTGTCAAAATGCGTTTGTCGTGGGGTATAACTATGACCCTCAGACTGGCCAGTGCCCTCTGGTGAGACCACCTCTACAGACTCCCTGCGGCGAGGAGTGGTACGACTCTCAACTCCATCTTTCTTCACCATCTGTAGCCGCCGCTCCATGCGCTCAATCCGTGCTGCCAACTAAACAAAAATAATTGCATTACAGGCTTAATGACTAACACTTACATGCTAAAAGTATACAAGTTGTATACTTTGTCAATGGTTAAACAAAGTTTTCAAACTAACTAAAAGTAGTTGTGTGTTTTAGTAAATCATATCTGAAAACAAATATAAGCCAAAATATAGCTTGGATGATCCAAAACAGAAGTCTTAGATTAATTAAATCTGTGAAAAACCTAGCTAATAATGCAAGCATAAAATATTAAAAAGATCTGCATCTGCATACCATCTCCTTTTCAGCTTTGAGGTCATCAATCTCCTTGTTCTTGTTCTGCAGTTGCTGTTGTTGCTGTTCAATCAGTTCTAGCTGCAGCAGCAGGATCTGACGGATACAGCCGGTCTGGGAAGCGGCGTGGCCCGTGCCCTTCAACACACTCCGCCGTTTTACATCAGAACCATGCTCTGGTGACGGGGCCCCAGAAACTGCTACTCCTCCCCCTGGCCCTGCTTTCCTAGACTGCTTGCTGCCATTTGATGCCACTGGATCCATTTTGCCCATGTGGTTATGACTGGTGTGTCCGAATAGTGACTTGCTTTTGACCGGGGTACCCTCAGCCCCCATCTGCTTGGTCAGCGGAAGAGTCAAAGCCCCCAGGTTCACCCAGTTCTCCTCCTGTCCCCTTCTCACTGCTGGTGACAAAACAGGTCGGCCTGCAGCGGCCTGGCTGTTTGAAAGGGTCTTAGCTTTGCTTGAGAAATGCTGCCCAGCACTGTTGTGAATGTTACTCAGGATGCCAGGAACTCGCACAAAACACTCAGAAGTCTCCTTCTTTGAGCCAGACAGAAGTTCTTGCTTTTTAGCTTGGTCACCGGTGTCCGTGTCCAGCTTGTTTGCTCCACTTTTGAACACAGTGGTTCGCATAGTCATGGTGTGTCAAAGACACTCACCAAACCCACCGCTGTGATTAAAGTGGGCGCAGTGTCTGTTTGCCATGTGCCCTGGGCACGCTGTCTACATCCATAGTGATCCCTAAAACAGAAATGACAATGAGTAGTTATGGGTTGAGATTTATTGGTCACATACACAGTCATATATGTTACAACCTGCAGTGGAACACTTTTGATATAAGTAACTGTAATTAATTAATTAATTAAGTAATTAATTAAGAATAAAAATAACATAGTAAAAATAAAATAAATTTTAAAAATAAATAAAAAATAACGTAGTAAAAATAAAAAAGCAAATAAATTTTAAAAATAAATACAAATAACGTAGTAAAAATAAAATAAAAAGTAAATAAATTTTAAAAATAAATAAAAAATAACGTAGCAAAAATAAAATAAATAAAGTAAATAAATTTTAAAAATAAATAAAAATAACGCAGTAAAAATAAAATAAAAAGTGAATAAATATTAAAAATAAATAAAAAAAATAACGTGGCAAAAATAAATAAAAGTAAATAAATTTTAAAAATAATAAAATATAACGTAGTAAAAATAAAATAAATACATAAAACTAAATCATAAAAGCATAAATAAATAAAAGTTAAAATAAAATATAAATGGGACTTAATTAATTACTATATTGTAAAAACTCAGTGATTATATGCAGGTGTTTATGGTTAGCTAGATGCTAACCGGTTCATGTCAGTTACAATTTAATACATACCAAAAACCACCACACATATTCCCCGGGTTATGTCTCGTAGTTAAGTCTCTCAAACGACATAAATTACTGAGGACCTGAACACAGCGTCATGTTAGCTGTCTCACAGCCACTATGCAGCCCCGTGTCCACCATTTTACTCTCAGTACAAAAACAATGACAGTCACTTATAGCACTAGATTTGACTGCTGACGCCATTTTAAATCCAACAACACACAGGACGTTATATTCTACTTATATTCCCCTTACTAACTACTGGTCGCTCAGTTTCAGTAACACTGCATTTTAAAGTCCTCTCTCTGACAGAATCTGCCCCTCCACCGACTACTTACCCCGAGCTTCTCGAGTGCGTTTTAAAATACAAAAGGCGCGCATGCGTTGAAGTCATCGAGCGCGAGACGTGATTGGACGCCGTATCCTTGGCTATATTTGGCTCGCGCCATCAAGCGTAAACCTAGCGGCTAACCGGAAGTGAGATCTCTGTGTAGAATAAAAGCCCTGAACCTCCTAACGTCCTGTGAAAATATTAGCTAATATTTACCCTGGTGTTTTAAATACCTCTCTGTTTCTTTGTTTATTTATTTGTTTTTATTTATTTTTCCAACTTTGTTCTCCCCAGTTTTATGTTATATAACTCTAACTGTATTCTTGTCATCCAGTGTTTATCTTATATTACACTCTGTTATATTGATTTCTTGCTTTACAACTAAAATAAAAAAAAAGTAGATGGATATATAACATTAGACCTAGTTAATGTTATTGTCATTGCTATGTACAAAGCAATGAAATGCAGTTAGATGCATTCACCAAAAGTGCAAACAGTAGCAATGTGCAGTAATGACAATTGTGCAAATATAAACAAAGTATTTTTTACAGTTATATATAAAGTGCAAGTGGTAGCAATAGGTGTGATAGAATATGAAGAATGTGGTCTATGGTCATATATGAATGCAGAATAAATATCCAAGATGATAAATATAGTCCATGGACATATATGAATGCAGTATAAATATATACAGTGGTTCAAAATGGTACAATATCTAGAGTGAACAGTAAGTGTCTAGATTTGTTATGCCATGTGGACAGTAGCTGACCTGATATAGAGTGGTATACAGTAAAGTATAGTGGTGATGGATAGTGTGAAAAAAAGTGGTTCTGAGATGGATTCTCCTGTATCTCCTCCCAGAGGGCAGAAGGTTATAGAGTGTGCTGCTTGGGTAAGGGGAGGTCCTGATGATGCTTTGTGTTCCAAGCAAACAGCATTGTTGCTGAAGGTCACTGATGATTGGTTATTGTGTGCCCATAAAAACCCGAACATAAACTCTGTGATTTAAATGCAAAGGGAGGATGGGGAGATAGCAGATGCACCAAAATAATTGTGTCCTGTTTGAGCCTGGCAGCTTAAATGTAAGGTTTATTGTGTGAATGTTTTTGTTTGATTTTACCTCTGACAGAGGAACCAGTCACTACTGTGAGCAATGCAGCTGTCCACTAGAGGATACTCTTGTCTAATGTTTCCTAGCAAAGATTTTAGGTCACAATTATATAGCTACACACATTCAAGAAAGGCAAGACAACTGTTCTTTTGGCAATTGAATGTTCATTGTTTTTAGTAGAAGAAGCTTTTATTTGTTACATGTACAAAAGAGCAAAGTTATTATTATTATTATTATTATTATTATTATTATTATTATTATTATTATTATTATTATTTTACAATATCCCAACTTTTACAACTATCCCAACAGCACCACTTGAGCAGACAGGGTTAAGGGCCTTGCTTAAGGGCCCAACAGTACCAACTTGTTGGGACTTTAACCCTCAACCTTGTGATCAGTAACCTAGAGCCTTAAATATTAATGCAACACTGGCCTTATATTATCATTTAAGATGGTAGTGTGAATTTATAAAGCACAGGCTACTCGATGTTTAATAAGGGAAGCCTTATCAACTGCCATAATAATATATGCAATAGTCAAACATGCCATATTCAATATGATTTTCTAGTGTCAGCTTATTATGCATAACAAACCAATGGCACATGAACTTCTAGGAATGAAACACTTATTACTTATTAATGTTAAGTTTGCAACCAAAGGTGGATGTGGATTCATTGTATAGGTGAAATTTCCTAGGGAAATTCCAAAAAGTTTTACAGGACATCCTGTACTTATTAAAATAGCACAACCAAAAATAAATGAATGATGAACTTCATTTACAACCATCAAAAAAACCTGTTAACCCAGTCTAATTGCCAAGTCAACAATCCTCACTACAGACATACATGAGCAATCTCTCTGGTATTTCATTCATGTAGTCCTTTTTTGCTGCTTTTCCCGGTGGGTGCTATGGTGGCAGTTTTAAAGATCATTCAGATTTCTCTATTCACAGAATCCAGGATCCCAGACATCCCCAAGCCAACAATGGAGTAAATTTTTTCCAGTGGGTCTTGGGTCTTCTTGTAAGATGTCCAAACCCATTTACCGGGCCCTTTTAAATGCTGAGGTGTAGCAGTAGAAGCCTTTCCATTGCTGAGCTTGCTGAGCTTCTAATTCAGTGCCTGTACACTGGCACATGGTTCTGATGCACCTCTCCCTCTGCTGTTTCTTGTCTTTCCAGTTATGATTCATTTTCCCTACTGAAATATCCAGCTTGGTCTGACCAAAGTCCAGCTACCAAAACACAGACTGATCGAGTGAAACTGGTATACCCTTGTTGCCAACCGGTTAGTAGATGAACACTGCTATTAATGCCACATTATCAAGTTGTTGTCATCAAGTAGAACTTAAAGTACAAATAATGAGGCTTTAATAGCCTACTCTTACACATACCTATTAATATTAATGCCACCTGCCAGAACAGCTCTGATGTGTTCAGGCATGGACAAGTCCTCTAAAATTGTGCTCTGAAGATAGATATTTTTGTAGACCTTCTGTAGGATCAGTCATTGTTGGTTCACCAGTTGTCCTTCCTTGGACCACTTTTGGTAGGTTTACATTTACGGCATTTGGCAGACGCTCTTATCCAGAGCGACTTACATGGTTACTGGTATTACAGGTAGGCCAAAACTTATAATAAATATTATATTATATTATATATTATATTATAATTAAAAAAAATATATATCAACCACGCCTCTCTAGCTTGCTTAGTATGTACCTCCACATTTAATCCATTTATTCAGTGAACCACACAGACAAGTCAACACTAGGGTGCAGTAAACACACTTGCCCGGAGCGGCAATGTGCTCCCCAGGGAGCAGGTAAAGGGTTGCAAAGGCACCTCAGTCATTTCATGCCCTATGTGGGGGTCAAACCCACAAGGGCACAACCGCAGACAAGGGCGCTGACTATAAGCAGGCTCAGACGAAAATATCTGTAGTGTTTACATGCATGACTATTTGAGCTACCTCCCACAATGGTGCTGCACAGTTCACTGTCACGTGGCCCAGCCTGGTGATGAGAGCGCGCGCGCAGACGCAGAAATACGTGACTCCACTTTTTATGCTCCCGCACGCGCACAGCTGTTTTCGAGTCCAGAACGCACGAGGAGCTGCGACACGAGAACTAGGACACAAAAAAGATGGGAGGATATCGCCCTCTCTCTCTCTCTCTCTCTCTCTCTCTCTCTCTCTCTCTCTCTCTCTTTATGTACATGCATGTTGTATAGCATGTTTATTTCTTTTATTTATTCCAACTAAAGTCACCTCTAAAGAGAAATGCGCGTGCTACGTGCGTGTTTTTGCTTATGCTTTTGGGAAAGAAAATGAAAGCACATCTAATGCAATGAAATGCGTGTATATTTCATTACCAACTGCCTAATGCTTAACTGCCTCTGTAGTGGAGAGCAGAGCTCATTAGATTAGACTGTGTTTAGTTTGGAGTATCACACCAACAGGAGTTTTTATGTTATACCAGGCTTTATTTTTTATATCATTTTTGCTGTTAATGACATCTAACAAGACTTGACCTTGTGCTTCACGATAAAGAAAACCGAGTTAGTTATGTGTATCCTACTACACATGTACAGGAGCTGAGCACAGCTCGGTATAGAGGACAGTAATCTCAGTATTAATGAACACTCCCTGCTCGAAGAGTTTCCCCTCCCTCATCACGAGGACTGACTCGTGCGCTGTGCAGTCTTATAGAACCGGTCTGAGTGTGCATAATTTGCACTGTCATATTGGAGAGCGCGCGCGTGTGTGGGTGTATACACTGTTATTGGCATGGACCAAATGTACTCAGATAGGGATATCTGACAAGAGATTGTGGGGACATTTGGCTGGACTACAAGAGGAAAACTTTTCCCACAAAAACAATGAATGGATGAATGAATGAATGGGCAAATAAATAAATAAATAAATAAATAAATAAATAAGAATGAATGAACGAATGAATAATCAAATAATTAGATAAATGAATAAGCAAATAAATAAATAAATAGGTAGGTAAATAAATGATTAAATGAGTGAATAAATGAGCAAATAAATTAATTAATAAATCGGTAAATAAATAAATGAATGAATAGACAGACCGATGAATGAATGGATAAATAAAAATATAAAAGGGTAGGTTTAGATTTAGGTGTAGGTGTATAAGCATTAATAAGCTGCATTAATTATGGTAGCATAATGCAAAAGAAACAATGTTTGTTTAGACACACAGCACACCAAACAAGGTTATTATTATTATTATTATTATTATTATTATTATTATTATTATTATTATTAGCCTATAAAATGTTTTCCGTATCGCTCTCTATGATAAAGCATGACTGATTATTAGTCAGTATAAGTGATTTGGACAACACACCATATTACAGTAGGGATTTCAGCCTGTTTCATGATTTGACTCATGCGCCACTTGCTGGATGTATCCACATAACGTGTCTGAAAACGTGAGAAGATATTCAGAGCCTATTCCCTAGAAACACTTTTTTCCCCCCGACAGCCTTGATAGCCTTTACACAGCAGACACAACCAAACATTTATTAACAGTCTAAATACAGGGAATCACAGATCAATAAATCCAGCACATAATAAAGAAGTCTGACATCACAGAATGATAAAAGAAATAAGCTGCATTTGAAATGGTCTGTAATGATTAAACTCCTGATAGGGTGATATGCTGACAAATTAGGTAGTGTGTGCTTTTTAAGGATCTCTTTCTAGAAAAACAAATGTAAACATGTGTACTGTTACTTCAGTGGGTTTAATATTAACAGCTGTTGTGTTAATATTAACCCGGCTAATCATGGTTCAGCAAACGTTTGTGTTCAGAAAATTTCCTGGAATGATTTAACTGCTTTATATACTTGTAAGAGAAAGTTTGTGTGTGTGGGGTGCTGCACCTGTCAACAACAACAGCTTAAAGTACTTTTTCTGAATGATATTTGCATGGCTGGTGGTCTGCTTCAGTTCAGCTCTGTTTTATTTGATTTGTAGAATGCTTTTAATAACATTCACATACATCTTAGGTAGAAATCTACAGTATCCAGGTGATTTTATCTAATGAAGAAAGGGCAAAACTGGTCAGAAGAACTAAGTCAGGATCAGAGGTCAGTGGCCTCAGGTAATGTTCATCAAACATTAAACATCTTTGTGACTTTAACCGTGGCTGTATATCTGCACTGTTTTACACATTGCACTGCTGCCACATGACTGGCTCATTCGATAACTGTTTAAATGTACAGGCATTCCTAATAAAGTGGACAGTGAGATTCTTCTCAATACACCAGCAGATTAATTTACCTAATAGTCATGTCTTCATTGAGAGCTATAGCAAACGCATGGTCCTTGCATGCCATGTGATTGCTACATAAATAAGGAATGTAATATTTTGAGACATTTTTTAAATAAATCATGGGAATTGCAAAACATTTTCAACAGATGAGAAGACAGAGAACCTAAAGCATGTGTAAGGTATCTTGGCAGAAGCAATATTTTATGGGGACACAGCTAATAAGTGGTGATGCATTCAACCATTAAGCATGGAAAGCTTTTCATGAACCCTTGAAAGAGTATTTATTTGGTTCATTTGTCCCGAAAAGAAACACAAATATATTAATATCAGAAATGTTAGCATTTCTTTTTTCTGTTTTGTTTGCACAGTCCTGGTGAATTAATGTTTACAGACATTTTGCTGCAAGACCTACTATTCTTGAACAAGGACAGTTCCTGGACATGTGCTGATGCCAAAAAAGAGGACAACAGCAGTGAACACAGGGAGCCAGTCTTCGTAGACACTGCTATTTAGGGCAAATGCTCAGTGAGGCCTATTTTAGGAAGAAACAGCCTACATCATAATAAATTACGCTGACTGTAGCTGATTGTGCCTCTCTTAAGCAATAAAATAATTTACCAGAGAAGAAGCTAAAGCAGAGCATATTTACAACATTACTTTTCAACAGTCTACATTTACAATTGCAAGAGCAAACATACATATATTAAAAGTAAATGCTGGAAATGGACTTTTGGAGAGTCTTATTCCATAGTGAAAACATACTCTGTTTTATGTATTCAGAAGATTTGTTGGGAAAAAGCCAGACTAGATATACTGGAAAACATGGCTATGTAAGGGAATTTTGTGCTAATCCTTTGCTTCTGCTAAAGTAACAAATAAAAACAGTTTTCATAATACAAACACAATTTTCAGTAATTCATCCACCTTAACCATTATCCTGGTCAGAGTTGTGATGGATCTGGGGCCTATCCAGGATAGCAACAAGTTATCTCAAAAAACCTGTGTAGTCTGGTTTGTTGCAAAATGCTTATTATTATGCAGTAACCATGGAGACTGTACGTCAATGGTGTTATATAAATGTTCTATGTAATTAGGCAGTCTCATACCTTCATGTGGTCATGCCCGGTTTCACTACTCCATTACTAAAACTTGGGATGTTTCAGAAAAATACCTTAGAGCGTTACAAATCATTCTGTCACCTGTTACATAATTTGTCGGCTTCTCTCTGCCCTAACATTAAATGGAAAGAGACCATTCTTGGGACAGCAGTGATAGTGGAACAGATTGTAATGTAATAGTCTGCTGCACTCCAGCCATCAGCATTGGTGTCTTTATAATCCGACCAATAATGAAGAATAGAGGACTAATGACAAACTGTGAATTGTAATTTTATTGTTAGTTGACCAACCTAGAAGTGTATGACAGGCATGGCAGTGAGTGTGTCACTATACTGTGTGCTGGACCAATAACACAGTATAGAAACACAGGCATGGCAATGACTGTGTCACCAATCTTTGTTTGCTCGACCACACTTATTGCCATGCCTGAGTCACTATATTGTGTCATTATGCTGTGTTCTGGACCACTAACACAGTATATTGACACAGGCATGGCAGTGAGTGTGTCACTATATTAGCTTGCACTAACTTAGTATAGTGACAGACTCACTGCTATGCCTGTGTCACTATACTGTGTGCTGAACCACTAACACAATATAGTGACACAGGCATGGCAGGGAGTGTGTCACTATATTAGCTTACACTAACATAGTATAGTGACAGACTCACTGCTATACCTGTGTCACTATACTGTGTGCTGAACCATTAACACAATATATTGACACAGGCATGGCAGTGAGTGTGTCACTATATTAGCTTACACTAACATAGTATAGTGACAGACTCACTGCTATGCCTGTGTCACTATACTGTGTGCTGAACCACTAACACAATATAGTGACACAGGCATGGCAGTGAGTGTGTCACTATATTAGCTTACACTAACATAGTATAGTGACAGACTCACTGCTATGCCTGTGTCACTATACTGTGTGCTGAACCACTAACACAATATAGTGACACAGGCATGGAAGTGAGCATGTCACTACATTTGATTGCTGAACCACTAACACAGTAGTGCTGTATAAAGTATCTGGTCAGATGTGATTTTGTGTTTAATTTTGGCCATAGAGTCAGTGCATAGCCCTACTGCCTCTATCCAAGAAGTAGAAATCCCTCAGTTGAAGACTTTTGTCAAGTGCTCTGAAAGTGTGTCACTGGGGCACGAGGCTCTTCAGCGGCTCACATGGACACATTTCTCGCCTCGTGAGAGTGCGATGAGACGCCCCACCTGCGCTCGAAGCCAACTGCGCCAGCAGCCTCAGCAAAAGCCAGGCGTCCTGACGGAGCGCTTCATAGCGACACACAGCGATGGAGTGACAGCACAGGCGCACTGGAGTCTCACATGCTTCCTGTTGCGCTCAAGACAACAAACCGGTACATGAGTGCGTCTCAACATCTTCTCAAACAGTATATGCCTGGGCAGATCTGTCGGCTGAAACAATCGACAGCTCGTCTTTTTCTGTGTCATCTGAAATACATGCGTGTAAAGCATTACCTGTAAAGCATTGAGGAATCCAGTTTATTTAGATTTTAGCTGAGATTTCGACACCTGTATGACTGAAGCACAGGCATGACTACGGCAATGGATTCAAACAACAACACAGGTAAGACATACTGTCAGCTTAAAGCATTTTATTTAAATGTATAAATGTAGATGAGTGTGTATGCTTGTTTGTCTTTGCTCTTAAAATATAATCAGATCAGTGTTGAGGGATTGATCACCACTGGACATCCGGATTTGTTGATTAAATGGAGCTTATTAAAGAATACAGGATCAATAGATATACAGAATTAATACGCTATAGTTGACTATATGATGGGATGAGTGTTTATTACTGTGATTTATATCTTAATGCATGGCTTAAACAGTGATTATTATGATGTACCTAGGTTATTTAAACCCTAAATCAGGCTGTTTTTCATTCTGTACATTAATGCACAGCCTTAATTAAAGTCGTATATACAGCACGGGTTTAAATGTCACCCCAGGTTATTATACAAGACAGTGTTCCGGTCGTGTTTGAGGAAATAGGTCAGGACAGAAAAGTCAGGTGTACGCTTATCCTTGTGGCGCGAGCGGCGTCGCGTGTCCAGGCGTGTTCACATGGAGCGCCATGTGCGCTTTGTTTTCAGTCCGGACTCTCCTCCCTCTGCCATTGGCGCGCTCGCGCTCATTACATAATCTCCACGCGGAGCCAGGCCCACTCTGCCGCGCTGTGCTTGTCCACGTGAGCCAGGTGCTCGCTCTGATTGGACAGTTCCGGACTGAACGCAGACATGCGGGCTGCGCCTCCTAGCACACGTTAGTTTGAAAAGTAGGACATGGTGGCGATCCAAGCAAACGTAACAGCTTGTTTTTCCCCACCTTCTGTTGACATGGACAGGCTGCATAGATGACAAACAGGGGAAGATACCTATCTACGTTGGTGGATCATTTTATAACACTGTGGAAATGGCAGTGTGCCAGGTGTTATATATGTTTTATATAATTTTTATATACAGTATTATTTAATATAATTTTTATTTGTCGGAAAAAAATAGATTAATTGTATTTGTACATTTTATTTCATAGCATTTTCTACATATTAGATTACAATAAATAATATTTAATATGCTATAATCATATATTCATATGTTGTTATATCTTTTACATACATACATACAAAGAAAACTATTTTTGACAAAGCATAAAGTCATACTAATTACAGGCGGACAGATAGGATGAGCCGGTCTCGTTGTCTAGCCGTGTGTCTGAGCAGCGCACGTGGCACGGCAGCGTGCTCGGATGGTGCTCCACGTGTATAACGCACGCATGCGCATTGCGTTAACTGTTTTTTTATTCCGAAGTGTCTCTATACAGTAGCTTGTTATTTACCAGTGCTGTTATTTTGTACTTTATGGAGTCCGACGACATCAATAACAGTGCTGTAAAAGTGAAGAGATTAGATTAGAGGGGTAAATGCGCCCTGGCACATGCGCCTGCACGTGTTACTGTTGCGCTCCACCTGACACAGTGACCCTGTGACTTCATGTTCTGCTGTACAATGGTTATATAATCTTTGAGGATATTTGTCTTTACAGTATTTGGAGGACAGACAGAATGCTGTGTCATTGTCATGTGTCGTGTTAAAACATCCTATTAATTCAAAGCAAGACGAGAAAAGACTAAATTAAATAAAGGCTAAAACAAATAATAAAGATGAATAAAGAGCTGACTAATCAGAAATGAAGGAATAAACAGAGATATTTCATTATAAGTCTATTTACAGCTTTATTAGTAAAGCTATTGGCTGGCATATACCTTATTTCACAAATCATGAGGAAAGTGCTTATTATAGGGGATATTTATTTGTACAGCTGATTACTGGGATTTACCTGACCTTACAAATAAAATAAACATTTGTGTTAGGGGAAATGTATTCATACAAAGTACACAGTAAAGTATTTTAGTTGGATTTTCCTAAATACATAAACAATATTATGACAGTTGACGATCTAAATCACGGCTTGAAATGAGTCAGCAGCATGACAGGTTTTTTTACGACATGGCTGGATACTGTCCCAGTTGCAGTCACTAACATAACCCTTGTACAACATGATATTACTGCACATAGTTAGTCCACAGCTTTTCTGTCTGTTCCTTAGTGGACAGTCTGTCAGTCAGTGTCTTATCCTCTTAGTCCGTCAGGGTCGAGGTTTGGCCAGAGCCCGCACGGAATTACTGGCCGCAAGACAGGAATACCCCCTAGACAGGGTGCAGATTCATACAAACACACACCCACACTTAGAGACAATTTAGCAATTTAGTGGGTGTGCTTTTCAGAAAACGCAGAGAACATAGCAAACTCACACATCACAGATAAAGACCAGAGCGAGGTTTAAACCCATAACCACAGATCCCTGGAGCTGTGTAACACACACACACTACCTATGGCACCACCATGCCATCCTCTTTAGTCGACATGCAGAGTTAAATTGTAACCATAGTGCTAAAACGTAGTTCCTCTTTTTCGTTCACTAGGAGGAGTAATCTCATACATTGGATCGTGCGGAGGGTCTCCAAACCGCACCAGCCCCGTATCTATGTACAGCGAGAATTCTAACTGCAGTTTGCAGTCATTGACACAGCCCTGCTTCGGCTCATCTTTCCCGCCTTCACCCAACGGTTCCCATGATTCTTCACGCATGTACACCAGCAGCAATAGCTCCAGTAGTTCAGCATGTGGTGAAGACGGGAGTTCCTCAAGCTCAGGAGGATCCCCAAGGGGGCGTGAGGAAAGCAACGTCACATACAACTCACCGAACAAATCAGTTGCTACTCTGACAAGTGAGTAAAATAAACTCTTGCTCAGTGCCACCCTTGATGATATATTCATGATTGTGACTGATGTTCTGTATTTTTGTATATATTTGTAAGAGCTCAATGGAATGGTGTTACTCTGCAAAGTCTGTGGGGATGTGGCATCAGGCTTTCATTATGGTGTCCATGCCTGTGAAGGCTGTAAGGTAAGACGGCTGTTACTGATATTTTGAAAAGCTTCCTGTTTAACAGCATACAGTTTTAAATTTCAAAAACTGCAACGTCTTTCTGTTTTGCGATTGACAGGGGTTTTTCCGTCGGAGCATCCAGCAGAACATCCAGTACAAAAAGTGCCTGAAGAACGAAACCTGCACTATTATGAGGATAAACCGCAACCGGTGTCAGCAGTGCCGTTTCAAGAAATGTTTGTCTGTTGGCATGTCTCGTGATGGTGAGTTCCTTTGACAGTATGTTTCCTTCTGCTTGAAGCAAAAAAATGCAAGCCAGAATAACCTTTCTACTGTCTTACAATTGCAGCTGTCCGTTTTGGTCGCATCCCAAAACGTGAAAAACAACGCATCCTAGCCGAGATGCAGAGTGCCATGAATAACATGGTGAACAACCAGCTGCAGAATGAATTCCAACTGGCTTCTCTCCAAACCAGCACCTCATTCTCTTCTTCGTCATCTTCATCATCTTCCTCATCTCCCTGCCCAGGTCTGACAGTGGCTTCTCAACCCCAGCCTTCTGCTGTGCCTGTAGCTCCTTCCCCTTCTCCACCAGCTCCAGCATCGCCTTCTGCTCAAACTGCTCAGAGCCCTCCCCGGATTGCCACCTCTCCACCACTGTGCCCTAGTCCTGGCCTGGACAGCACTATCACCGCCATTACCAAAGCTCATCGTGAGACCTTTGTCTATGCTCACGATAAGCTAAATACAGCACTACAGCCCCAGAATAGAGTTGATGTGGATGGCCAGAACAGTAATTGCTTTGCTTCTGGCTACAACATGAACAGCCACAATTATCAAGTGAATACAACTCTACAGTGCAATGGCTTCAAATCTGATAACAAGCAACACCTTCAATCCTCACCAGTCTCCAACCAGCAGCATCAGAGGCTGCCACACCAAAACAATGGGCAATATATCCCCAACAGCAGCTGGTATGGGGCACAGCAAGGTAAAGGGAACAACAACAATATCCCAGTGCAAAACTGCCCATGGAAGAACCGCAAGGACATTCTGCTGGTGAGTCTGCAGTTTTCTGGGCTGATTGAAAAACATACATTGTGTCATTTTATAGACTAAAAGATATCACCATATACCAAACTGTTTAATGATCCTAAATAATTGGATCCTAGCTGAAAGGACTAATCTTTTACTAGTACACTGTATAACCTGCTATATACTAAAGCATTTTCTAAACCATTTTCAGGCTTGTCCAATGAATATGCATCCTCAGGCAGATCCTAAAAAGACACCACAAGAGATTTGGGAAGATTTCTCCATGAGCTTCACACCAGCTGTGCGTGAGGTGGTGGAGTTTGCCAAGCATATCCCAGGTTTCAGCTCCCTATCCCAAAATGATCAGATCACCTTGCTGAAAGCAGGCACCTTTGAGGTAGGCTCTTGACCTGATCTGTTGATATAAATAAACAAACAAAATATCCTATATGGGGGGGGGGCATCTTTTAGGCTACATCTGGAACATGGCGGCATCTTAAAAGCCGCCATATTGGATCAAGGGCAAGTTTTCCCCAATAGGAAGGTGGTCATGTGTTCTGATACTTTCGACTTACCCTGTAGAATTGGAAACAAACAGTGCCAGTATGCCAGCATTTGGTGTCATTGTAGTAGAATAAGAATTCACATGTTCACTGATTCCCTTGTTGGATTAGTTTTACTTTTACCATCACACTTATAATGTGAAGCCATCACACTCAAATAGGAATAGTATGAAAGGCCTCCCAATCAATTCAGTTTTATTTGTAAAACAGTCATTCCTCCAGTTCATTGACAACAACCTTGAGTGCTTACGTGAGAGCAGGGCAGCAGCTTATATAACATGATGTCAATGAACCATAGACTGTATATACATGATTATATAAGGTCTATTCTGTGTAGCCCAGATCTGCACCTTTATCTAGGAAAGGCTGTTTAGTATTAACCCTGACACTTACCCTGTATGAATTGCAGTTCTTATTTCTTATTGACAGGCTTGTTTGGCATAGACGATCAATAGCAGTTACCATGGGATACATATTAATTAATGTCTCGATAATCTGTTGAAAGGTGACAAAGCATTGCTGTATTTCTAGATTAACTAACCCTGGTCTGGTTCCCTCTCTGGTTCTTTTCCTAGGTGCTGATGGTACGATTTGCATCCTTGTTTAATGTCAAGGAGAAGACTGTCACATTCATTTCTGGCACTACCTACAGCCTAGAAGCTTTGAGGAACATGGGAATGGGAGCCTTGTTGGGAACCATGTTTGATTTCAGTGAGAAACTCAGTGCACTAGAGCTCTCTGCAGAGGAGCTGGGTCTTTTTACTGCAGTGGTGCTTGTTTCTACAGGTTAGCATTTTCACACATTTTATGTAGGTCACCTTCTCGTGAATGAACAATCAAGATATAAACTTGTATTTTTATATTAGTAATTTCATAGATGAGAAGTAATGATGTATGACATGCAAATAATTTATTCTTTCTCCCTGTTCAGATCGCTCTGGTATAGAAAACGTAAAGTCGGTGGAGATGCTTCAGGACAGCCTGATTAAAGCCCTTCGTACATTGGTCAGCAAGAGCGCCCCTGGTGATGTGTCTCGTTTCACCAAGCTGTTGCTCAAACTGCCAGACCTGCGCACCCTTAACAACATGCACTCTGAGAAGCTTCTCTCTTTCCGCATTGATGCATGAGAAGCCTTTGGCAGCTGTGACTACAAGCCGACTGAGTCTATGGGAGTGGTAGTTGGAGTGTTTAATTGAAGACTTTACAAAATTACAATTGCTGCTCCACCAGCGTATGCTTGGCTCTGATGGTGCTCAAAGACTTGAACAATGATTTACAGGTTTGAAGGGACACAAAAGCACTAAGTGCATCAGAACGGTGACATGAACAGGTTTCTCTGCATTACATGAAGTTAAAATTCAGGTACTGTAAGAAATTACCCTGATGTTTTAAATTCTTAAAGCATCATGAGAAAGGACATAATATGGCCCCAAGGCACAATCTTGTATTAACATGAAATCGACTGGAAGCACAGCCACATGACAGCTCCAGTGTCCTGAGTTTGACCCAGAGCTCAGTTTGTTTTCCCAGTGTCCATATTGGTTTCCCTTGGTTTCCTCCATCCTCCCTAAAATGTTGGTAGGATAAGTGACTCTTATAAACTTTCCCTAGGCATGAGTGCGTGTGTACATGGTGCCCTGCGATAGACTAGCATTCTATCCAGTGTGTATTCCCTTCTTATGCCAACATTCCCAGGATAGGCTCCGGATCCACTCCAACTCTGACCAGAATTAAAGAAGATGAAGGAATTAACATGTGATCTGTATTCAATTTCAAGCTCTCATTTATCTCTGATTTTAATATTTACAGGAGGAAGGGCTTAGGGGATTATATTGTACAGCCAGGTTCTTTGCTGTTTTTTTAACATATGATGATGCATCATGGTACTTTTCTTCCTAATACTATCCTGATGCAAACACACTGTATAGACTGTGTTCATACTTACCTGACATCTGATTACAGTGAGAGCCAGACTTTGGATCTCTGGAGATAGCATGGCAGCTCCACATTTTAATGCGAAGGATAAATGGAGCCAAAGCTTCAAACAATCTTGAACCTCCAGTCTGCTGGAGCCCAGTCTATGGGAATCATAACCAGAGAGGTGGGATAAAGGAGGATAGAGCCAGACAGAACAGTACGTTATTACTGCAGTCCGAATTAGGCTCCTGAAAGAGGCTTCAATACACATCAAATCCCACATTTTAAAAAAATGGACAAGATAAGGAAAAACAAACATGTGAGGGATATCATCCCACCTCTGTTTAATTCCCTGACACGTTGTAAATATGAATCTATACTTACTTGAAATGTTCCAAAAATGTATATTGTATACATAAATATATTTTTTTGTAAAGTGTAATTGATTAATGCAAAGATATATGACATGAATGTATAAGATGTCAAGTGTAGTCAGATCTCATTTACAGCATAAAGACTCTTAAACATGTTTGTGTGTTTTGTCTTCTTTGATTTTATGATGCAAGACATTTTGTTCCTGGGTAGTAAATGTTATTTTCTCATTACTTATGACCCAGAAGTAAAGGAAATGGCTATTGATCCCCTCAAACATTGCTTCTGTGGCCATTTTGGATTGAATATTTATCTATTTTTGAAAAACAGTTTAATATTTGCCAATTTGTATGAATTTATATGAATGAAAAGGCACAAATCTACCTGTTTTCTCCATGAAAGTAGACTTCCACAGTAGATGTCCACAGGCCACAGATAAAACATTTAATGAGAATATTCATTTTTATACTTCTGCAATAAAATCAATTAGGAAATAGGACTTACTACCCAGGAATAAAAATACATAATGTGTTACATACATTTTTCTGTTACATTTTTAATTTCTTTTATCAGGTCCTCTTGTTGCTTTATCTCCAATTATATTAATGCTGCCTTAATGTGCTTACAAGACACTTCTCTGAGAATTCTCATTTTCAGGTTTGAGTAAATTACTATTTAAACAGTACACACACAGTGTATCTTTTAGTCTGGTTTGTCACATACAACCACAATCATGGGGAAGATCATCGACACTCTCCACAAAGAGAAGGTTACTGCTAGCTGTTCACAGAGTACTGTATCAAAGCATTTTAACTGACTGGAAAGGTGGAAATGTAGGAAAGGATAGAAAAAAATACATAAGCAACATGGATGCTTGCAGTCTTGAGAAAATGTTCAGGAAAAGTCTATTCAAGAACATTGGAGAACTCTTAAAAGTAGTGGACTGAAGCTAGTTTCAGTGCACCAAGAACCACCCCACACAGACATCTCTAGAAAACTGGCTAATTCTGCTGCATTCCTAATATCTAGGAAACCCTAAAACGTCTTACCTCGGCTAGGGAGAAAGAGAACTGGATTTTTGCTCAGTGCTCCAAATGTCTCTTTTCAGATGAAAGTAAACTGTAGTTCATTTGGAAATCAAGGTCCTAGAGTCTGGAGGAAGAGTTGAGATGCACAGAATGCAAGGAATCTGAAGTGCAGTATAAAGTTTACGCAGTCTGTGATGGTTTGGGGTGTCATGTCGTCTGCTGGTGTTGGTCCACTGTGTTTAAATAAATCCAAAATCAAAGTGGTCCTTTACCAGGAGATTTAAGACCACTTTGTGCTTCCATCTGCTGATAAGCGTTATGGAGATGGACTCATCACTTGGCCACAGCGCCAAAACTACTACTCTTTTTGGAGGAAAATGAGAAACAGCTGACCCAGAAATTCAGATGAGCTGAAGGCCACTATTAAACAACCAGGACTTCAACGACTTCTCAGCAGTGCAGCCAACTGATTGTCTCCATAACACACCGCATTGATGCAGTAAGTTGTGGTAAAGGAGCCAACCAAGTATTGTGTGTAAATAAATGTAATAAATGTATGTTCAGAAGGTAGACAGTTCAGTATTGTCATAAAATATATGACAGTTTACCTTTTTGAAGTAATTTTTTTCCCACAATATTCTGAGACACACTAGCATGGCACCTAGTGACATAACTACTAGCACCTGAAAGGGTTCTTTGGTTTAACTTTTGGTGGAACCTTTAATGACACAATATAAAACCTTATAAACAGAGGGGTTTTGTTTCAGAGTGCTACAAACAACTATAGGAGGACTCTAGAAATCTTGAACTGTCTGAATATTAAACCCTTATTTTCTAAGAGTGGATTATAAAGACAATCTGATGTGTGCTGCCTCCTAGTGGCGAAGTATATCTATACACAAATAATTAGAAAAGGAGCAACTGTTTCAATAGTGGGTATTGTTTCACATTAAGGTACACTAAACATGGCAAAACTCCAAACTCACATGAGTGTTTCTCTATCCATAATTTGGCATTACTAAACGTGTGTAGTGGCACATTGTCCATTTGGAAGAGGCCAATGGACAAACCAGGAGTTTTCTGGAGTGCCAGCTAAACAAACCACATACTATTATGGAGCCAAAACCAATCAGTGGGTATAAATACTGGCACCCACCTTCCATCCTTACTAATAAATTTTGCCAATTAGCCACCAATCAGATTTAATTTAATTAATGTGTTTATGTTTAATCATGAAACACCACCCGATCTCAACGGGTCTTTTTCCAAATAGCCTATAGCCTCAGATTCCTGTTCTTTGACTGATCGGCAATAGTTACTTGTGATGCCCATCTGGCTTAATGTCTGTGCATCCTAATACACTTTTCTGTTCTGAGAGTGTTTTTTTTAATTACCATAGCTTTTCTGTCAGCTCAAACCTGTCTGGCCATTTTCCTCCAACCTCTCATCAATAAGGCATTTTCATTTTTCATACCATTCTGTGTAGACCCTAGAGACTGTTGTGTGTGAAAACCTCAGCAGATCAGCAGTTTCTAAACTGAATTTATTAGTTATTTTAAAAAAGACATAGAATGATTTAGTAGTACCTACAAGATTTTCCTATATAAAGACAGGATGAGAGAGTACAAAAAACAAGACAAACAGAAAAGACAACAAAATATGTTCTGGATGATGCATTACATGGTGTAAGTGGGTACTAACAGCACTGGATAATTACTTTTGAGCTTGTATACATTACTAGTTGACAGATAAGTCTTTTTTGGCATACATATCTAGTGGAGATGCCACAATAATAAAAATGTGTACTTATTTACTTTGGGACACTATCCCTCCTGACTTGTGTGATTCTGCTAATGTTCAGAAACCTGGATATGAAGAGAGAAACTCAAGCCAATCTGTTAGAGTAGGATTCATCACAGGAGGCTGAAAGCAGAGAAATAAGATGAGTGAGTAACAACATACATTTATACAAATGTGCAGCATGTATATACAAACAATATTTCATTCTGAACAGATTCAGAGATTTATTTTAGTGACAATCAAAACCCATTTTTACATTTTTACACACATATATACATATATGCTCTCCAACACATTCAGATACCTCCAATGATAACCACAGTAAATGTGTATAGAAGAGGTGTGCTTACGAAGTATTTGTTCTGAATATAAACTCTGTGAAATAAGGCATATGAAATTATAACACAGTATATTTATTATAATGTGTTGTTTGCTTTATTTTAGCCTCTAGTCCTACATTTTACTTCTTTACCTTAAGTCTTGGGTTGCTTTTAAAACATGCTTCATGGTCTGCACTGTAAAGCATTCTAATTAGCTTTTAGGTCTTTTGCTGAATCTGAGCAGATAATAGACCTATACGCTACACACTAAGCTCTATTCAGCCTGCTTCTTTTGTCATCTGTTACATTATCAATAAATATAAGAAAACCAGTTCCATGGCATCTGTGCATGCTCATTTCATAAGCTGATGCATATAACACTTCAGCAGTTGTTTCTTTACTGCATACACTTTAATTCTCGTTTTTGTACTGTACAGCTTTTTCCCCACTGGCAAATTGTAATCTGGTCTTTCAGTCCCACCAGTGGTTTATATTTAGTGGTAAACTTGATTGATCTTGCTGACTTTTGACACAGATATGCCTGCCTCCTGGAGGATGTCTGGATCTGCTCAACTATTGTGTAGGAGTTTTTCCTCAACAGGGAAAAAGAAAGAAAAGAATCATCTATTCTAGTTGTTTTGGATGGTTTTCTGGGACCTTTGGTGTTCCTGATGTGCACCGATTCTTTTTAAGAATCCACAAAATAAATGATTTTGCCGCATCAAACATTTTTTTGCTCCTCTGATGGGTTTATTTTGATTTTTCAGCCTACTGGCTTACTTCACTGGCAGTAACAGAACTAGACCAACTCTAGACCTTTATTTATTTGTCAGTAAAATAACAAGGGAATAAGACACAAAATCCCATAGAACAGCTGAACTGCCAAACTGCTGCAATTCTTACACGGTTGACCTGATTTTAATTCTAATACTCAATTTAAATGAATGATACAATTGGATTAATTTGATTATAATTGAATCTGAAAGTCTGCTCCTTGAGGTCATTTTCATAATTTAATTTCAACTCCTATATACTGCAGTATATAGTGGGCAGAATAAAATAACTTTCCTAGATATCTCTGACTGGAAAAAAAATTAACACAATTGACTTTTTGGAGTTTTAAGGCACAACGGACACCCTGCACTGTCCTGGTACCATCACAATACTACTGTGGATCTTTCCTGACATTTTTACCTGCAGGGTGGAGAGACTGAGAAGGTTCCCATCTTTGCGTACTGCGAGCAGTTTGGCACGGCCACTTGATGGGTAACCCTCATCCAGCTCCAGGTGGCACACTGTGGTGGCAGACTTGAGGAAGATCAGCAGGCGCTTTGCAGGACACCAGTCAATAGCAAACCTGAGAAACATGTTTTGTCTTAAACAGCTTGCCTAATTAAGACACGTTGATTACACATTTTAATAAATGTTGGAACACATGAGGTAAAATGAACAAAAAAACAAAGTAACGGATGACTTTAAGTGAACTGTGGAAATCAGATGCTACTGAAGTCACCACAGTGCATCAATTATTTTAATCTAGCACAGGTTTTACTCCAAGCGGCCTTCCTTGGGCCTTGCTTAAGGGCTCAACAGTGGAAGCCTAGTGATGATAGGGCTTATTTTTAATTTTTTTTTCAAAATTACTGACAGATTTCTTAATGTCCCATCCCTGGTATAAACATTTCAGTTTTGCATTACTGTGGTCTGTGTACCTGGAATGCAGAGCCTGGATTTCAGCAAGCATCTTCCCTTGACTAATGTAGCACTCCATCACTTCCAACAGTGCAGCACTCAGCTCTCTGACAGGGCCTTCAACTGACTCCTCCAAGAGGCCTGCAGTGCCCTGAAAAACCTGGGTTGGATAACACATATCCTAAACACAAGCGACACCTTTTCTCTTGTACTTAGGGTTACTAATAAATAAATAAATAACTTTAGAAGAAAAATTCCTTTTTTACCTGCAGGCGGAAGTGGTCTTCTGTAGTCATGGTGACAGACAGATGCAGAGGCTGCAGGGACTGCTGGGTGGAGTGGGGCTGAAGCTCTAGACACAGCTCAGAGGGGCTTGCAGACAACAACTTGTACTGCATATTAGCCTGAGTGACTTCCAAGGTAGCCTGCAACCTGAAAGAGGATACCGTTACAGCCAAAGGATAACCAAACCAGGTTACAAAGATTTCATCCAGGTCCTCAGCCTATTCTAGTTCACAGACTTATGCTCTAAAAGGTTAATTCTAAAAGGCACATCCCATATAATGAATGGGCTAATAATAATAATAATAATAATAATAATAATAATAATAATAATTTAAAGTCATCTTCAGAACTGTTTATTATTTAAGAGTTTATTATTTTATCATTTTTTTTTGTCTTGGATGATGCATGCCTACACACACAGAATCATATGCATTTGTGGCAGTCTGTTATACTAAAAATCTATCATTCTGGGATGCAATGGCCTTACGTGGCTGGATCAACAAACATGTCTCATAGTCGCTGTTACCAAACCATGTCTCAATTCACCATGAGGCCGGTTTGTGTGAATAAGCAGTATGTTACTCTAGACAGTGCAGTTAATCAGCACACAGTAATCTTTCACATTCATTCTTTCACCTGTCTCTAAAAGCCGTCCATTTAGCCACCTGGGCAAACTTTTTATCCACGTGCATTTTGAGTTCAGAAAGCCGTCTGTCACAAGTATGTAAGGCATCCTGGGCTCTCTGAAGGGAATCGTCTATTTGCAGATTTACCCGTTTCTGTGGGTCAGAAAAACATTTATGATATGAAAATTAGAGCAAAATAAAATTTGTGGGAAAATAAACTTTCTTCGTATCATGAACTGTGCTACATGTACACATTCCGCTAAAATTCAAGGCTTTATCCCAAAACACACAATGCACACAGGGATCAGGAAAATAACTTGAATTTCTCACAACTCCTGTTAGTCGCTATCTGGCTATTACAAGTTACTTATCTCAACAAGTTCACGACAGTAATACAGTATAAAGTCCACAACAGTAATAAACCAGACGACAATCTCTCATTCAGCAGCTAAATAATTAACATTCTTCGTAATAACATTACTTTCTGACCCCTGTCTATTTACATAGTCATCACAAAAACAATCGCTATCTCTCTCCTGATCGGCTTTTGGCTCCTGCCAATCACAGGGAGGTCAAACTTTTTCCATGCCTGAAACTAGGGTGCCATATGGATAGACACACCAATTGTGTGTTAGAACATGATTAAACATGATTACCTCAGCTCTCTGTTTTGAATGTAGTGCAGCTCTCTCCTGTTTCTTACACTCGTCTTTCTGAAAGAGATCATATTTAGTAAGTGAGTGTCATTTATAGAAAGCTCTTTGTGTATTGTCTCACATAGAGCCACAGGAAAGATTTGCATTAACATGGAGGAAACTCTAGATGATTATATGAGAACAAAAAGACGCATGTTTTCATCAAAAAGTAAAATTATTATTATTTTTATTTCTGTCATTTATTCAGCTCAGGGAAAGACCATGTGAACAGTAAAAGAAAAATAGAGTGAAGGAAAAAAGTAATTAGATCCAAGTACTTTCTTTTCCAGGTCTTCTAGCAGAGCCTCCAGCCTTTGCCGTTTTTTCAAAAGCTCTTCCATACTCTCCACCAGCGTGCCTATTAACCCCTCCACTTCCTGGATTTGTTCAAGGTACTCTGCCTTCAGAGCCTTCCAAGGACTGCTGGCCTCAGTGTCTGTATACACGAGTACACACAAGTGTTTCAATCTACACTACAGTTAAAGAAAGAAAGCTCAAACCAGTACCCCAAAAAAATCTCTCTTACCTGGTTTAGGTGGACATGGTTCATTCAGGAACTGCTCTGCTGACTCCATACCTGCGAGCAGCTTCAACATATCATCCATTACACCATACTGCTGGCACATGAGCTTCTGCTTCCTTCTGCAGTCCTGTTTTAAAGAAACAATGATAGAATATACAAAATTACAAGATAATGATTATATTTATAGCATTGTACGTCCACAGTTAGTCAAGCAAATACATAATTTTTCAAAGTATGTAAGTGAAGTGGCTCATTGACCACTGTGCATGCAGAGAAACCTGACTTCCGTATTTGACCCATCAATGCTGTGAAACACACATGCTGATGAATGCACACAATAGAGTTGCAAACACACATCCCGATACCAATATAAAACTCACAAAAGCCTGAAAGTAGTCTTAAACTATACCCAACCTGTGAGGAGAACAAGACAATAAATATAATACTCTAGTGCTCATTTAGACACTGCTGTAGACACCCAGGGGGAGTTCATTCCACTACCTTTGTGCCAAGACCGAGAGCAGTCTGGATGATTGCCTGCCATGTGTCTTGTATGATGGCGTGTCAAGCTGAGCCATACCTGATGCAAGAAGGGCTCTGGGTATATGCATGACAATTTCAATCAGGTAGGGAGGAGCTGGATTATCTTTCTTTGTTGGCCAGCATCAGGATCACTTTAGGATAGCCCGGATAGCTCAGTCAGTAAAGCATCAGACTTTTACTATGAGGGTCCAGGGTTCAGGTCCCTGTTTGGGCATCAGCTTAGGCTTGTAGTTAAGGAACCAACTTGTGATCTGGTTCAATTCCTGTAGCAACAAGGCACAAGTGAAGTGCCCTCAACTGATCCCCGGGCACTGTGAATGGAGTTGCCCATCGCTCCAGGCGTGTGTGTGTGTGTGTGTGTGTGTGTGTGTGTGTGTGTGTGTGTGTGTGTGTGTGTGTGTGTGTGTGTGTGTGTTTCACTGCACAGTGGGTTAAATTCATCTGTGTGCAAGCACAGTGGTCAATGAGTCACCTCACTTCACAGCCCTGTAGGATGTGTTTGGAGCATTGAAAAACATTTCAGTAATGGGAACACTCCAGCACAAGGGACTGGGAACCTGTGACTTGGATGAATGCTTACCATTAAATAAGCTGTCATAACTTTTCCCTCTCCAGTGTCCTGGGTCTCGGTGGAGTTGCATGGCGACAGGAGAGAAGGATCAGCTCTGTGTAGTAACCTACATCCAGACAAGATCATTAACTAACACATATACAAAGATAAGTATAATATCTCCTCTCTTATACATCTAGAACAAACCACTAGTTTACACACAATAATATAGATACATTACAAACAAAACAACCCTATTTATTCTTTATTATTGTTATTAATCCACGTCCGAGCTGTACATACTCCACTGCTCTTTCCGTCGCCATTTTTGTTTTGAAACTTACCCGCGCGAATTTCATTGGTCAGAATAAGCCCCGCCCCTTTCTTGTTCTTTCTCAATATGTTGTAATGACAGCTCGCAGAAGCAGCTACTCTGTCTATTATCGCCCCCTGGTGGCTCGGAGTGCGGGCTATGGTTTTTGGAAGGTTTACACACTTTTAGCTCCTGTTCAGAGAAGTGTATGCAGTATTTCTTGCACTAGAACAGAGGTTCTGGTCCCTTCCTCCCCAGACAGACAGACAGACAGACAGACAGACAGAAAGAGAGATGTACAACCCAGTAAACCACATACACTATATACTAGAGTACTGTGTAAAAGTTTTTGGCACATGCAAAGAAATGTTGTAAAGAAGTTTTTACTAATTAATATTAAATTCCCACAGTGGGCAGTAAACAGTAATAAGTGCTAAAAAGTGCTACCTGCACTTTTGTTTTTGTTTATTTTCACACATCTGTGTCACTCAGATGAGGATGGGTTCCCTTATGAGTCTGGTTCCTCTCAAGGTTTCTTCCTTTTGTCA
>JAOVVF010000025.1:19612972-19623452 GCA_028565595.1 Duopalatinus emarginatus
CGAGAGAGAGAGAGAGAGAGAGCGAGAGAGAGCGAGAGAGAGAGAAAGAGAGAAAGAGAGAGAGAGAGAGAGAGAGAGAGAGAGAGAGAGAGAGAGAGAGAAAGAGAGAAATTAACTGATCCAATTAAAGGCAATACAACATTTTTTTGGGGAGGGGGGGTTTAACTGAAACGGTAGGTCAAATGACTGAACAGAACTGAGAAAACACACAAAACAAGGCCAGCGTGAGAGAGGGTGAAGGTCTATACCAAACCCAAACAACAAATGTCATTCATGTGTAGCAAATAATGTAATTAAAGGGGGAAAAAAAAAACCTAATTGCGAGTTGTGTACAGGGATGAAAGGAGAAATAGATGGAGGACAAAGCAAGTGAAAAGGAGAGGAGGGAGATGAGTGTAGTATTCATCATACATTCGGCAGCACTGCATGACTACTCATTTTAGTGACCTAGAAGTTATATCCAGCAAATCTGTGAGAACATAAAGCCTAAACTCTGTTTAGGTTAGCTTTCATAAATGTCTATCTTTATAAAAAAAAAAAAAAAAAAAAAAAATAAAATAAAATAAAAAAAAAAAAAATCCACGTTGGCCCATCTTCCTCTCAAATCTTTTACACCTTACACCTGACTCCATAATTCCCCAGTTTACAAAGTTTCTAGAAATCTTTTAGTTATATTCTTTTTTTTTTTTGATGTTTCGTCTAAAACTGATGAAACAGTACACAACCAGATGTCATGTCCAAATAAAGCTTGCTGTTAAACAAAAGGCTGCAGTCTGAACAACTCTAAAGTGGTGTGCGTGTCTTAGGGTCTGACAGAAATCTATAGGCTAGAGAGAGACAGACTGTCTTCCCAGCAGAGGAGGAGAAAATGTTCCACGTTAATGCAACCTGAACACTGCTGTCTACTGAGAAACGGGGAAGCGTAAAAAAGCGAGACAATTGCAACCTGTGAGTGAAAACGAGCACACGAAAAAGGCGCAATCTTGCCATGCGCGGGTGGAATGTGCACACGTCAAAAAAAAAAAGATTCTGGCAGTATCTATTTAGTCTTTCACATTTATATCGCTACATATTGCCCCACTTTGTCCACACCTCTTTTTTATTCTAAAAATACAAAAGATTTCAGTTGCTTATTTTTTTTAGCGATTTATATACAGGTTAAATCTGTCTCTTTTCTGAAGTGACTGCTTTCTCGCTCCCATTTTCTCATTCAGTTAAAAAAAATTTTAACTGACACCATTGGATAGGATCTTTTTTCTGTCTTTTGTAACACCCAAACCACTTTTCCTCAACAAAAAAACTATACACTTAAACTGTTTAACTTTTCTTTTTTTTCCCTTTTTTTTTTTTTTTTTTTTTAGAAAAAAAGCTAAACAACCAAAACAAGCATCCCTTCACACGTACACACAGGATGATGAGTAAGTACTATGCTGAACCTAAATTTGATATACAACTGTTGTTAGATCTCAACATACTGTCACAGCACAAACCTGGCAACCAAGGCCTTGGGAGTCCAGGCCTTAAGTGCATGATGTTAATGGGAAATCTGACTGGGAAACCAATGAAATAGAGCCAGATAGAGGTGTGATGCTTCCATCAGTCAGAGTCACTGTCAGTTATACATAAAAGATAGTTAGTATTTTAAACATTTGTAAGCCTGTCATGGATAGGGTAGATAAAATGCCATGACTGTGTTGCACCACTAGACAAAAAAAAAAGGCTTAAAAAATTAATTCAGTTGGTTATAGGTCCAAAGACAAATGTGAAGAATGTGTCAGTACTGATTCAGCAAATACCAGGACATTCACACCTCTTTCCTATATGAATTATTTTGAAATTGAATGTGGAAAGGTGTGGGGTGCCATCCATACACACTTGCATACACGCAAAAACTAGGGGAAAGAAAAAAAATATCCAACAATAACTAAAAATATTTTTCCTTAAAAAAATAAAATATTCAGGACTATCAGCTTTTATATAAAACACCAGCAAGCAAAAAAAAAGAAAAAAAGAAAAAAAAAGCCATTAGGAATACTGAGGTAACAATACCCTGAGGTAGGTTTCTATTTTTTCTATCTAATCTGTTCGAAGATGAGTGAAGAAAGCCAGTTTTCTGGCCTCCTCAGCAACATACATCGAATGGAGTAGGGGGGAGAGAGAGAGTGCAGAAGCCATTTGAACATCACCTGCTGTTGACCTCTGACCTAAAGGCAGTGTGGAGATCTGGGCCATGGAAGGCTGCATCTTTCATCTGATCTCAAGTCAATCAGGCCAAATTTAACAAAATGGCATGACTGAACAAAGATTGGCTCCTGCTCCATCAAGGTCAATCAAATTTGTATTAATTGGATGGTATTCCATCTTTTGGATATATGGAAAATTTGATGTTTTTCAGGCTTTCAGTTGAAAACTTGCACCAACAAATCCCAGATACTGAAAACTACTTTTAAATGTCCCCAAATATCTGTAAAAGACGGTCTGATCCCTGTGCCACGTTCCCTTCCCACTGCCATTTTCTCTGCTCTCTGAGGGGCCAGGTTAACTCACATATCATATATATATAATATATATAAAATATGCCATTTGGGCGTGGGCCACGCGCCGGCAAGCATCGCGGGCGTAGTTTAGGGCTGGAGGTGAAGCTTACATCTTGGAGCTGAGCCTCTGCAATAGAACTGCAGGGTCAGCCTCGGCCCGCCCACTTACTGTACCCTCACTGTGCTTCAACAGTGCTTTAATACAAATTCATGAAGATTATATTTACAACCTCATTTTTCTTCTTCTTTATTTGTCCTTACCCCCAACAGTTTACTGCCAGGGACTTAAAGAGCAGTGTTAACAGCTATGGCCCCTCCCGTAATTTCCTGTAGGCAAAGGATGAGCCACGTTACTGGCTCGATGTGATGGGTTCTCCGCTCCCCTCTCCCCACCTCTGCCTCACTGCATTTCATTATAATACCTCTGAATAAACATTTCTATACATATAGCTCTTCTTAAAAAAACACCCTTAAAATACTTGAGTGACTGGTAATGGCAGGGATGCCCTAAGCGTGATACAATTCAAGAGACCTTTTCTCAGGACTCTCAAGGCCACATAGCCATGACTATTTCATAAGCTGCCAGAAGGAACCCCTGCCATCCCCAGTCAGTCGACCTGGCATCTGGTCTCTGTTTCCTAGTTCTCTCTCTCTTTTCTTTTTTTCCCCCTATTTTTAAATCTCTCAAAGTTCTAGTTTCTTTTCTCTAAACATTTGTACTCTCTCAGGCATTTTTATTTCCTTTTTATTCCCCTCTAGTTAAATGCTCATTTCTCCCTGTCTACCGCTGGGTCTGTGTGTCACTCTCTCTCAGTCAGTCCGCTGTTTCTCCTCTGTCTGTCCATCAGTCTGTCCGTCCAGTTTTGGGCTGGAGCCGGTTACTTCCTCCTAGGCTCTTGGGTCATTCCCAGATGAGGCCCGAGCTCTGACGTGTTCTGTGGGTGAGATGCCGGAGGGCCTCCCATACCACCTTTCTGCTGTTGTTTAACTTGTGTTAAAATGTCTCTGATCTTCCTTTGGGCCAGCTAGAAATAAGAAGACATTTCAGTTTAGTCTTGCCATCATATTTATCTAGCTTGTCAGTCATACAGATTGAAAGATTGAGAGCCATTTTAACGTATATAAAATGTACACCTTTACATCTAAAAAAAAAATGCACATAAGCATAAACTAGTTTTCACTGTTTACTTGAAACACAAAATGCACATTTTATATAGTAGGTGGAGGTGATAATTATAGTATTTTTTACTCATAATCCTTCACAAGGCTGCCATTTTGACTAGCACACAATCTGTGCTTTACAGACTTTCACGGAATCATCATACAGAAAGCACACTGGTCACATCATATTTGTTCGAGGAGAGCCTTATATCATATTAACACATTAGAAAGCCTGTTATATCACCTTAACTCATTAGCGCCAGATTGCAGGGACAAACATGGTACATGTTATGTAGTTACATGACTATGATTAATGGTTAAAAAGAACTCTTCAGTACTTTCAAATATTATGCCCACACCTCTGTGATCTACAGGCTGCAGTAGACCCAGGTCAGACACTTATTTATTAAATTAAAATTATTTGTGAGAATATATACACATGTATTTATTTATTTATTAAGATATGGTCTAGAAAATAGACTGTGTGTGTGTATATATATATATATATATATATATATATATATAAAAATGTTGACTACTGGTAATGTATCAATAATAAAACTTTCTTAAAACTGGACAACAACTAACAGAAAGTCACTTACACTAAGACAGCGGTGGTTGGTTGGTAGGGTTTAATGCCACTTCAGCAAGTTGGACATTTTGTGGCAGAGAGGGTACTGTTTCATTTGGGGTGTTCTGTTGTCTCATTTATAAATATGTTCTCTTAGTTTTGTGATGTTTGTATTATAAAGTTAAGTACTCTGTTTGCTTTTTCTTGGTTGAATATTTCCATTAGTGTGTTGGACATTTGGATGTGTTGAACGTTTTTTCCTGGTACATATATTGGGCATTACATTAGTAGATGTTTTATAATAGTAATAGTTTTTCAGCAATTGTTGCATTGTGGAGGTTCTTCATCCTTCACCAAAAAGGAATGTGTCAACCTGGTGTGACAGCAATGGATTTGCATTTGCAAACGTCTAGCAGTAGAGGTCAACGGCTAAGCATGACAAATGTAATGCAACAATTTCCACAGCGTTCTTTTGTACCATGCTTTGCTTCCTGCAATCTCTATCCAGACTCCATCTCTCATCTAAGCCAACAGAGAATTTCCAGTAGGTAAGAAGGCTAGAAGGATATCCTGCTGTGTGCTTGTGTAAACCTTTCAAACACTGTCTATGTAAGAAAATGGTTTAAAACTCAAGGCACCTGAACCATAAGGTCATGTGTGAATCGTACCTGACTTGCATAAAAGTGGCCGATGATCTTGACAATAACCTGGTCCTGCTCATCAGGAGTCTGTTCTCTAGGAACCACCACTTCAGCTGCAGTTAGGTTCTGTAGCTCGTTCACCTACAGGAGAACAGTTTTAATGATTAATCTTGTAACCACACCTAGCAGATAGTATTATGGTTTTCCCTCAGTGTGATTTCAACAACCAATAAGTTTCAATAGTTTACCGTCTTTCCACCCTTTCCAATAACTCTGCCGGCAGCTGCTGCTGCTACTTTGATATGCGTCTCCAGCTTCACCTCTTCCTTCGGCCCAAAGAAGTTCTCCTCTTTCAGCTTGCCATATATTCTTCCCTGAGCCTAGAGCACAACAAAAAATGCTTTAACTATTAATAAATGTTTAATTATCTGTACTTGGGTAGTCACCTAAAAACCATCAAATGTAGAAGCCCAGATTAAAAGGCAGTACAAAGACCCTGCAGACCAGCATCCCTTGCTTACTCATACTCTTGCTTTCATATCATTATAGAACATAACGTTCAAGAATATTAAAAAGGTGATTTGGGAATGTTGTCATTCATGTGCATGTTATTCTGGGGGAAAACTGTACATAAAGAGTAACAAAATGTCCAGCCAATCACACATACTGCAGATTAGTACCTTAAACTGGGCCTCAGGTGGACCAGTAACAATGACCATGCGCATCTTTGAATCAGGTGTCTCTGCTGGTGCAATCTAAAAAAAAAAAAGAAAGAAAATACACCCGATAATCAGTGAATTTCTGACATCCCCAAAAACATCTTTAATTAATAATTGTGTGCTATTCGCATAATGGTTTTGTGTGTGCTGATGTGTTAGCAGCTCCTCACTTTAATCGAGGCTCCAGCAAAGCGGCTCAGCTGCTTAATGTGCTGGCCCTTCTTGCCAATGATGGCTCCTACTGCTTGTGCTGGGATGTACACATGGACTGTTTCCTGCTCAGGAGCCTGTGCACATAAAGTGTAGGATCAGGCAAGGCAATAAATAAGCAATAAAACACAACGGAGCATGCTGTGTTACAGTAAGATAATCAACAGAAGGGGTGGTGTGACGCAGCGTTTATGGGAAATTGAGCTGATTTGCTTTCCCAATAAAAGCAGGTCCTAAAGTGTTTTATTCCACTTGCATCACCACAATTTGCCAGTGATTACATTTTTATCAACTAAAAACAACATGTAGGTTTTTATTCTAATTTTTATTATTTGGCCATGACACAAAAGTAAGCTCCTGTTATCCCGTATGTAATAGCAGCTACATAAGTCATTCCCTCATCTCTGAGAAACTAGCTAATAATACAGAGAAACTGCAAGGTCGACTCAAAATGTAATGACACTGCATTTAAATCCTATCATAAAAGCTTCATCATATCAACAATCACACATCATTTCGTTGAAGACCAACATGCTTTAATTAATTTTTTAAGCTTAAATTATTTGGAGCACCCACCTATAGGGATGAATACATTGATATAAACCTTTAGTTTACTTTGCAGACAGAGCTCTGGCCAGAAAACTAATCAACCAATCAAACAAGAATGAATGTAAATGAAATAAAAGCATTCCTTCTTCTCTTAAAGGCTTTATTTTTGTGCCTTACCCCGAAGGAGCCATATGGGGGACAAACCCCAGGGTTTCCAGGGGGAGGAGGAGGCATGGAAGAGGATGGAGGGAAAAGGCCAAGTGCACCAAGGTTCAGTCCAGGGATTAGGTGTGTCTGTTGCTGGAGGATGACAAAAATGAAACATAAACACAGAAGTCAATCTAATATACATAAATACAAAGTGTCCATCACACACTTACATTCATGGCAGCGATGTCGTTATCATAAGCCTCTCGCACTTTCTTCATGATTTCCTGCTCGGCCAGGCAGCAGGCCTCAATAGCACCTTTCACTGTGATGGTTCTCTCAGGGTTATACAGGGTCAGATCCTGCAGCCTGTACAGAAATATCTTCACTTAAACTCTCTGAAACAATATAAAGAGTACTCAGAGGGTGCGCGTTTGCTCGTCGACTTACGGCGAGATGGTGATCTTGGTGTCAGTGTCTTGTTCCACTTTCTTCAAATTACGCCCCTCCTTGCCGATCAGACGACCTACAAAGTTATTGTGGGCAAGGACTTTCAGAGGCACCTCATCAGCACTGGGAAAAAAAAGAGAAAGAAAAACAACTTAAGTAACTCATCCGAGACCGGTGTACCAACATTACAAATTTAACTAAGATTTCAGTACGGTTATGACAAGTAAAACTGCTCAGCTCTCCCATCCCCAGAGCTCTATTAATCTTGAATTATCAGATTTATTTTCAAGAAACAAAAAAATAAGAAAGAAGACTTCTCACTTAGTCCAGAGAAATGCCTGAGGTCATATGGCTTTAGGCAAGTGTGGAGTTTGTCTGGAAAGGTATGATAGAATAACACCTCTATGAATTAAAGCGATGGAGCTCACTTACGTTTTGGTGTCTTTGGCTTCCTGATGCATGATGTCAAGAATCATACGGCAGGCCGCCGAGCATCCTTCAGGGGTAGAATGGATGCTGATGGGCTTTTCTGCAGCTCCAGCATTCTCTTTACGGTGAACATCAATCCTGAAATGGGAAAGTAAAATAAAATTGTGGTGCCTTAATGCATCGTGATGCATGTATGTGCCTGACAGTGGAATACTGGACATCACAGTTGCATGTTGAACAATATTGTATGTTAATATTGTATGTAATGCATGGTTCTCCATATTTTTAACATGTTGCACTTTGGTTCTCAGGGCGTACAGACATGTACATAAAGACACGGTTACGGTTATGATCATCAGTCACTAGCATGCAGCAGACACTCACTTGCTCTGAGTCTGCTTGGTGATGTTACGGATGGTGGCACCCTCTTTGCCAATGATGGCGCCCACATACTGAGTTGGTACAAGCAAGCGGAGAGGGATATCAGTGTGCTGATGCTTGGAGGGCATCCCTGCTCCAGGGGTACCCTGCCTGGAGTTGACACGGGAACTGTATCCAGAGCGGCGCCCATTGTCAGGACTGCGCTGGGAGTCAACATCCAAGCTCTCATCAGGTATGTAGGACACGCGCAGAGTGTTGTTCTCAAACTGGTAGCCATTCAGCTTCTGGATGGCTCTGAAAAAAAGAACCAAATAATTAGAATTTAGATCATTGGAAAAGACATTTCTGATGTGATAATGTGAACAGACGACTGAAACAGCAGAGAAAGCTTAGACCCCACGTAATGACAAATCTTTTATATGGACATGATGCTTGATTTAAAGTTGCCTCCAAGATGCCACTGCAGCACAGCCAATGCACCACTAGGTGTCATAGCTGTGTTGTGAAGCAGAGAAACCTGCGCTCCACTGTATAACGCAGCCCAGTGTGCTTGATTTCTAGCATAAAATCCCCAGCATGGGTGCAATATGGGGGTCATTCTGAAATTTAGTGACCTTATGTTTCAGCATAGACAAATGTCTGCAAAACATGCAGTTGTGAAATGAGGACCTGCTCATGCAGGATGACGTTGAAAGCCGCACATAGATGTAGAACGGCATTAGTTTTTGACTTATGGATCTTAAAAGATTTTTCCAACTTTTAAAATTTAAAATTAGCAAAATCACTGAGCCAATGAAAGGCCAACATGATAAGATTTGAAAGAAAAGAAAATGCACTCACTGTCTGGCCTGCTCCCGAGTCCCGTAAGTGACATTCACCACAGCTGTCTCACTTTCTGTGTTAACTACAGCCAGAAAGAACAACAAATTTTATCAAATGTTTAATAAACAAGGCTTTAATATAGATCTCAGACATGTGATAACAGATGGGAAAAAAGTTTGTTCACCTTGTTCACAGTTCTCAACGGTTCCATACTGTGCAAGAAGACCATCAAGCACCTGAGAAAGAAAAACAAAGGACCACGTTAGGAAAGAAATTCAGACTGCACCTTAATGCAGACATGTAAAGCCACTAAAACTAGCACGATCTAGGCTTAACACAGTCAGTGCTACTCTCAACAGTACAGCTCACAGTGGGATGAAATGTCACAACTGGATATGACCAGAGTTGGAATGATGACGTCTTGAGTGTTCTCTGAGCCTCATCCTGATTCAAACAAGTCGTCAAGTAGTCATTCAGATTCTGAACTATTTGTTGTGCATAATGATGTGTACCAGGTGTATGAGTTCCTAAACGGAACCCAGATCAGTAACTGGACCCATCGCCCTCATGTGGCTGATGGAGGAAGTGGAGACATGAGAACACGTGGACCAATGGGGGCTGGCCAAGCAGAGAAAGGCCCGGCCCACATGGTGCCGCAGCGTGTTTTGTGCCACGCCCCGAAACTTACATTTCACATACACAGGTGGCACAGTGCTGCATGACAGCAACACAGGGACATATTGAACTGTTTTTATTTTTGCCCCCCAACCCTCATAGAACATATATCATACTAAAGATTACCAGCAGTGGTGATTTAATTTTTGGATTTACCTTTACATTTGCATTACGTCCAAAGACATTTAACTTATGCAAAAGCACTATTCTTCTTATAATTATTACTTCTTCATTATAAAGCAGGATATTAGTATGCTCATTTAAATACTGCTAAATGCTGTTTTTATTTTTGCCCCACAACACTCATATAACATATCATACAAAAGATTGCCAGCAGTGGTGATTCATCCATCTTACATCATTCTTGCATCACCTTGATAAACACAAGGAATTGCAATCAAAATTTATTACAATGAGGAAAATTCCAAAACAGCTTAAGAATATTCAGTGGGGTGGCAAAAATAACCAAAACTCAGTCAAACAGATCACCAATGATGTCAACGAAATAGACTAAATGAGAAAACCCTATTAATATAAATGTAAAATGTATACCCGGATTTTATATTTTTGTAGTGCAAATTGAGGTCCATTGTTAAAAGTGAAATACATATAAACCAAAATTGAAACAAAACCAACAGCAAAACATACAATGAAGCATCAGAAAAACTTACAGACAGTAAAAAGAAACTCGTACAGATTGGTGTTTGCTCCATAATGATATGGGGTTTGTTTAGCTGGCATTCTATGGGACCCCGGTACATCTACAAACATCTTTTACCAGTGAACACCATGTGTGCCTCCTTTCTAATGCATTCATTGTCATGGGTTTGGCCTCTTCCAACAGGACATGTCACACATGTCTAGAGACAGCAAATTATGGTTAGAGGAAGACTCATCTGAGTTTAGGGTTTTGCCATTTCTATCCAAGTCACCAGATCTCAACATTATCAAACACATCTTGGATGACTTGCATGTTGTGGAACACAGAGATTCTGTGCCTCAGAATACAATGAATTGTGGACCGTTCTGCAGGACGTGTGGTGTTTATTGCCTGCAGAATATTTCTGCAAACTAGTGGAATCCAAGCCCTGTGGCGGACTTGTGGAGGGGGGTTTAGACTGGTGTACCAGATTTTCTGCTACTTGAGCATCTCTCTCGTCTCGTTTGACACACACACGGGCACACATA
>JAOVVF010000025.1:19633531-19645009 GCA_028565595.1 Duopalatinus emarginatus
ACACACATACACATACACACATACACACACACACACACACACACACACACACATATATATATATATAGGCTGTTTTTTAAACCACAAGGGTCCACACAGCCATAATGATTGCAACAGGCACCAGTATGTAAAATATGGCGGGATATGCGCAACATTAAACAGAAATGTACTTGGCCCTTTAGTTAAAAATAATATAAGGAATCATATTAAAACAATATGCACGCTTCTCTCTGGCCCGCTGTCTTATGTGCGCCATTTCGTGAGTGTGGCGTGAGAACTAAAATGGCACCACTCACTTATTTCACCAGATCTGCATTCTTTCACAAATCATGCAAATGGCCATGTAATCCAAAAAATTACTAACAAATTTAGTTTACTAATGGCTGGCTGCTGTAATTCTCTACTGCACAAAGGAAACTAGACTGGATTTTACAAATAAATCCATTTACAGTGTAAAAGCGGCACCGTATAATCCTTACCATAAATAAAATTAACGAATTAATTAATTCATTAAGTCTTACATTAACCCAGTCGTTAATATCTACAACAGCTTCTTAATGCATTTGCTATAAGGAAATATAATCACGTTATCCTTATACGCAAAAAAAAAAAAAAAAAAAAAAAAGTAGTTTCCAGAATGCTTAGTTAATTTTCACTAATTCTAGTCTGCCTGATTACTTCTCTCACTCACTTAAAGTTCAACTGCACGTTTTAATGCAAAATATACTGTTACAATATACTACTATACTACATATGTTAAACACGAAACAATGCACCACAAATTATGGTCTATATTCTGTATGCTGTTGTTTATATGATCCCTGAACTTTCTCCATTAAGCCTTAAAGTGTTGTGTGTACATTTCTTTGCAGAAGTCTGCAGTCACAAACGCAAATAAGAACTGGTGCATTTTATGTTATGTACATTTTATGCCCCACGATTGACACATGTAAAGCCGGATTTTCTGGTTCAGTGCAACTTAAACAGGTAATGTGCAAGTCTGAAACATGTGACAAAGTCTACTCTGTTAAGAAATTTTTTCTTTGGTTTTTACTAATTTTGTTTTGTTTCTCTGCATGTAGTACTAATGCACAGTTCCACCTGTCCAATCCAAACCACACCCTATTCACTATTTATGGCAAATAAATGGTAAATATCCAGCACACTCATGACACAACATATTGCAATAAGTTAGTGTCCAAACTAGCCCAGGCTATCCTTAGCATCTATAAGTTCCCTCTCCCTCATTATTCAGGTACAAAATAAAATACCTTTAACCACAAACAGTTTTTTTTTTATTTACAATGTTTTTGCATGTTTGATTATTCACCTTAGTAAACCTGCATAACCAGCAACAGCAGAAATAAGCCCTCATATAAATAGTAATTGTGTAACATTTTCCTACCATCCACCAGCATTAACAGATATGCCACTATGATGATAACACGTAGCCTACTAACAATGTGGCCAATAAACCAGTGTAGGTTTTCGTTCTGCCCTTAAACAACAAGCTAACGAGTTATTCCGCCATTACTACTGGGTAAAGTCAACTATGCTGCCTGAAACAGATAATACAATGTTTTTTTTTCACCAATATGAATCATTAAAAGAGGCAATTGTTGGATCATCATCAACAACATAAAACATGCCTAATTAAAATAAATAAAAATCACTTTCCACCTTCTGTCTAGCTTTTACTGTTAAGTTAAAATCCCTGTTAATAAAAAAATTATCTTAAATTGTAAAGTTTTAATTAAACTGGATTATTGGTAGTTTTTAAAGGAAGTAGTGTCAAGTAGCCACTACAAGTTTGACACACACGCCATCACAAATGACTTCATGCAATTAAAATTTTATTTCACTGTAAGGTAAACTCATGAGAAAAAAAAAAAAAAAAAAAAAATTCAGCCTACCAAACCTACTGCAGGTTCACTATAAAATCTAATGAAAATCCAGGATGTCAGATATTCATGATTGGGTGTGTGAATGAAGTGAACATGAAACTGACATGCTACATACACTTATAATAGAAAACATTGATGGTGTAAAAAAAAAAAAAGAAAAAAAAAAAGAATATATACACACACACACACACACACATATATATATATATATATATATAGAGTGTGTGTGTGTGTGTGTATATATATTCTTTTTTTTTTCTTTTTTTTTTTTTTAGAGAGAGAGAGAGAGAGAGAGAGAGAGAGAGAGAGAGAGACTCGCATAATTGCGGGAAAGTGGGCGGGGCTTAAGCCTTCTTTAAATCACTCCTTTGAAGTAAAACAGTGACAGGGCGTCGTCTTTGTAATATTTTAATACTTTTTGTATTTAATTAGAGTGAGCCTTAGCCTATAGAGGCAATTTATCCACAAACAGAAAACCATGAAAATGTCTAATGTGAACAAACTCGCTGTTTCGACACGAAAGGCCTTTTTTTTTTTTACCTTAAGGGTGTTTATCAAATGTCTCATGTTCCCTCGTAAACACCCTATTATATGTATTCAGGCATAGATTAAGCCTTTATTATACATACATAATGTAGAACTGGATAAATAGGATTGATTCGTCTATACGGAGTTTTTATTTTCATGTTGCGGTACAGTAGGCCCGCTATCTTTAAAAATAACCCAGCATTCAAAGAAATATGAGCGAATTCTTTTGGTTTTGATGGTTAACCTGTCTTCGTTAGGGTCATTCGTTTATCAGTACTGCCCAGTAGTTTCGCAAGCTGTGTGGTTGACAGCAAGCGAATTTCCACTCAGCCATTTTAGAGCGTAAGGAGCCATATTCTCCTGACAACGCCCAATTACCCACAATGAAGCGCGCTCACATGCGTGTGCGCGCGTAGGCTACTATTCCAGGCACATACGCCATGAGGACCTTGCTTAGAAGCCATGTTAGAACTGCTGCAATTACGTTCCACATATGGATGTATGCACTTCATCCTTTCATTTTTTTTGAGGGGGAAATATGAATGCTGTTATATTGCGTTATAATTGAATGCCGGTGGTTTTTTAACGAATCGGCAGTAAAAACATGGTATTCAGGCCGACAAATATAGAAGCATCACTACTACCGTGCTAGAATAAGGTTTATTAGTATATTAATCGTTCAATATATCAATATCACGTTGCAGGATTATATTATTAGTCATTAATGTTCGATTTATCCTCAATCGAGATGAATTTACAACGCTGGAGAAAATACAAGACACAATTAGGTGCAATAAGTGAAAAGAAGAAAATGTGATGTTTAATCCCGTGTCTCTGCAGTGCTCCAGCGTTTACGCAGCGCTGTGCAGCCACAGTAGAGAAGGGGAGACCTGCCTTCATTCATAAAGTCACAGAGCTACTCGAGAATACTACAGCATCGTGAAAGAGGCGGCGCGCGCAATCACTGACCCGCCCACTCCCGACACAGCAGAGGGGGGGAGTGTAAAAGTAGAGCGCTATAGAAATGCATGCATCCACGCTCCACATACTACTGCACAAAACTGCGTCGCCATTACTCCCGTGTCATGTATAGAAGAGCTTCCAAAAAGCACTGCCACGTAGATTGAATTATTATTAAGCAACTTGGACGCGTCCACACACCCCTACGGATTCAATGATGTGTACATCCGAGTGATTCCTTAGAAACGTGACAAGTAAAGCGCAAATGTGCGCATGTTTTTAAAAACTAGCTTTTAAAGGGGTTTAAGAGAACTGGCTGCGTTGGTATTTAAAATGATCAGTGCTTATGGTTCGTTTGGTTTAAAAAAAAATCTCCCATCAAACACAGTATGCCAGTGTTACAGCCTCATCGTGTAGAGACGCAACGAATGAGAACAATGAAACAAAAACTAAAGGGCATTTAAATATTGAGTAAGATCCGATTAAATCACCTGCAAATTATTATAATAACTTAAATCAAACCTTTCACCCTACCTTAATACAAAACAAAAACACAAACACCACCTGTCTCATAAATGAGATCACGACACTTCATATATCTAAAATAGTGTGTAAGAGCATGAGAACAAAGATGAGAAGTAGTTTATATACATGTTAAGATGAAACTTTACAGTGGAAATGTTTCTATAAACTCATTTACTAAAACCAAATGCCCCGAATGAAGCTCATAAACAAACAAATAAATAAAAAATAAATGTACTTCTGGATAGAGTGATCCCACAAGTAATTCACAACCAAAAACAATTAAATATCATTAGAACATTCAGTTTAATTATTACAGATATAAAATATAGATATATAAAAAACAAATTCTGACTTTTTCCACATTTAACTTCTTTTTTAATCTTTTGAATAAAGTTAAAGTGTAGGTTGTGTGACACTGCATGTAGTGGTGATTTTATTATAAAGAACAATGGATATTCCCCACATTTAAGTCACACAATTTGCGTTTAAAAATTAATAAAAAAAATAAAATCACAAAAATATAAAATATTACTGCTTGTGAATCTTTATTAATCTCACTATTTTCTGTTAAAAATAAAGGTGACTTTAATACTTAAACACCTTCCCTTAACATATGGCATATTTTTTTGTCTCATGAAACTGTTGGAAATCCTTCATAATTCCTCTAAAACACAAACAGATCCGATTTACATTACTTAGCACTGACTTTTTAAGCAACACCTTTAACTAATATGAAGTATCATATTTTGTATACATATTAAAGTATAACAAGTACTGGACATTTCTCATTTTCATTTGAAATACAGAGAAGTTTTGCAGAAAAGTACATAAGTGCAGAAATATACCATTGAAATCCTATTTTGTCATTCACTGTGTATTTCAATTAAGATAACAGTTTTTTTTAACAGTGTGAAGAAAAAAATTGGTAAACTGGTAAATGCTGAACATGGAGTTCTTGTATATGCGTTATATGTAGCTGAATGCTGGGGTACAACTACCGTAATTGTATGATGCAAAAAAATTTTTTTTAATGCACATATTATAGTTCATCAAATCTTATTGTCTACCAATGTGTCTACTCAGAATACAGGGTGTGTATTATTTTTTACAGTGGAAATGTTGGCAGAGAAAGTAAACCTTTGTGCAAAAGCTATACTACTAATATTCTTTGGTCAACTTGAGAATCTAAGAATGTAAACAGCAGATGAATAAAGCAAAAAATTACTTTTTTTAAACTAAAAGCACACAGTGTGTTTACAAATTGTCGATCTTTCTAGACAGATACCTTTTCGTTATTTCACATTATGGGCATCAAATTCCTGCACACACCAAATAGTCCTACAGCTTAGTCGACGCCATGTTTTCAGCTCATGCAGTGATCATGTGAGGGGAACTCATGATTTCATATAGGTTTGTCTAAGGAGGAGGGAGAGCTGCAGCATGGGTGGAGGTTCACTGGCCCTTCCCCCTCTCTCTGTGGCTTTAGCATGATCAAGTGTGTGTGCAGAAGGCGGTCATAGCATGATCAGACCAGCACATGCCTGTTTAGAAGCCATGTGACACAAGGGCTCCATTTTAAACTCATTGAGTGAGAGTGGGAGGGTGCTCAGTGATGTAAAGACACAGAGAAGAATTGAAAAGGAAGAAAAATACCCGCTTTCCGTTGCTGTTATATGGTGTACTACCAAAACACTACTGCTTATGCGAAGAGTAACATTTAAAAGTGTAAGATAACACCAATAATATATCTGAACAAAAACTTTTTAAAACCACCAAAAAATTAAAAATACTTCAAACTTTTTATTTAATATTTAAAACAAGATTAAAGCTACCAAAACTACAGAAATGTTATTCCACATAACACTGATGACTGAACTTGGAGAAATGTAGTCTTAGTCAGGCTTTTAAAAGCTGTAACAAATACCAACTAGCCCAAAAAACAAACAACAATGCTGTCTTTAAAAATAATGAAATTACGTCTAAATCCAATAAGCAAATCAGTCAGCTTTTTTCTTAAATAATAGTCCCAGGTACAGTTTATGCAGGTCTTCTGGAGGTTTTGACTAGCACACCTTTTTTGCATGGAGTTTGGGAATCACAAATTATTTTAAAATCTAAAATGAGGACTCACCTCCAATATACCTGATAATGCCTGTGTGTTTGTGTAAAAACCATAATCACACAAGGTCTCACACCCCATGCAGATCAGCCATAACTTTAACAACACCAAAATAGCTTTGACCTTTTGAGGCATGGACCCTGAAGGTGTTCTGTAGTATCTGGCACCACAACATTATATTAGCAAAGAATCTTTTTGTTGATCTTTTGTGGGATGGACCAGAGGGGCTAGCTTTACATCATACGCCCATGAGTGAGCATTGGGCACCCATGACCCTGTTACTAGTTCTCCATTGTCCTTCTTTGGACCACTTTTGGTAGGTGTTTACTGTTGACACCTCAAGACCTGCTGTTTTGGAGATGCTCTGACCCAGTTTTGTAGCCAATACAATTTGGTTCTTGTCTTGATTAATTTTTTGCAAGTTCATACGTTGGAAGCAGGAAAAATAGGTATACATATGAATCTTAATGACTAACAAGGGCCAGATTTCGATGGCTAGAAGGACCTACCAAAAGTGAACCCAGGTTAAAGACAACTGGTGAACCAGCAAAGAAAAAAAATTTCCAAGGCTCATTGAGGTGCTTGGGGGTTTGTTTGTATGCATGTATACATGTTTTAATAGCCGTGTTTGCCTTTTATTTTTCTATCAAGTGCATAAAGCAGCTTGGCTTTACAATAGTAACTGTAACACCTTTGTCAATGTTTTTCTACCCAACTGAATTTACAGTTTAAAAACAACAGTTTGCACTGTTTGCAAATGTCTTTTATCCAATACTGTTCTGTTGTCTTATCTAGTCAGCATCCACTGTCCTGTGCACTGTATACTTTGCACTTGTTTCAGATTGTAATGTATTTACATTTTATGTAGTCCTGTGCACATGACTACTGGATTCCTATGTATTGTACCAGGGTGCTGGAAAAAAAAAACAACCTTTCGCTCCAATGTATACAAGTTAAGCAAGTAAGTATACAGACAAATGACAACACCAGTCCACCTGAACTGAAAAAAAAATAAAACGTTACACCTCCCACAATTTACGAATATAAATAAATGTAAA
The DNA here is from genome assembly GCA_028565595.1 of Duopalatinus emarginatus. Classification (NCBI taxonomy): domain Eukaryota; kingdom Metazoa; phylum Chordata; class Actinopteri; order Siluriformes; family Pimelodidae; genus Duopalatinus; species Duopalatinus emarginatus. The sequence continues at coordinate 19,640,626 of JAOVVF010000025.1, forward strand.
TAAAACCAAATGGTAAAGCGAATAACACTGATTATCTCATTACATGGCACCTGTCAAGGGGTGGGAAATATTGGGCAGGAAGTCAGTTCTTAAAGTAAATATGCTGGAGGCAGAAACAGGCAAGTGTTCAAGAGTCCTAAAAAGATCTGAGGACCAAACTGTGATGGATAATTCACTAGGTCAGAACAGCAGGTCTTGTGGGGTGTTCATAATAAGCAGTGTTTAGTATCTACAAAAAAACAATGGTCCAAGAAAGAAAGAAAAAAAACACCAGTGAACCAGTAACAGTTGTGGGTGCTGAAAGGTTATGTAGGCTAGCCCGTCTGGTTCGATCCCACAGTGGAACTGCTGTATCACAAATTGCTGAAATGCTGGCCATAATATAAAGGTGTCAGGACACACAATGCATGTCAGCATGCTGCATATGGGGCAGCATAGCTGCAGATCAGTCAGAGTTTCCATGTTGACCCCTGTCCACCTCACGCTGTGCTTACAATGGCCATGTGAACAGTAGTGCAGGGCCATTGAGAAATGGAAGAAGATGGCCTGGTCTGGTTAATCACATTTACTACTAAACCCTGTGTGTCTTAAATCAGGGCAAGAGGTGGCATGAGGATGTACTATGGAAAGAAGGCAAGCGGGCAAAGGTAGTGTGATGCTCTGGGCAACATTCTGCTGGGAAAGCTTGGGTCCTAGCAATAGTGTGGCTATTACTTTAACACGTCCCACCAACCAGATATTGCTGCAGATCAAGTACGGTATTCCCCAATGTCAGTGGCCTTTTCATCAGAAGAATGTACCCTACCACACTGCAAACATTATTCATGAGAGTGTTGATGGAGTTGACTTTTGCCTGATTTTTTCCAATTGAGCATCTGTAGCACAAACAAGTCCAATTCATGGAAGCCCCACCTTAAAAACATACAGGATTTAAAGGATCTGCTGCTAACATCACATACCACAGAACATATCTGGAGGTCTTATGGAGATCATGCCAATACAGTTCAGGGCTGTTTTGGCAGCCATAGCGACATGTGGTTTTTACAGTACTTTATTTACAATAATTTACTGTTTGATGTTTTTACAATTTGTAATTGTGTTTTGCACTGCATCATGGTTACACAAAACAACTACAGTAATTAACAGCATATTTCACAACAGTGGATGACCAAAATTATTGTTCAATGTAATGTATACTGTTTTACAGTAATATTCTGTAAAACTGTTACATTATGGAATTGCGCGTGAAGACTGGAGCTTGGAAACACAGTTCTGACAGAGGACAAAGCTTACTCATATCTAGTTAGGTAAAAATAATAACATGATAGCCATACCATAGCCAAGACATTTGGTAACACTGCTTGCCTAGGTACCATGCCAGTGGATTTATTCTGTCTAAACAATCTAAACTCTTCCATCTGGGGTAAATCCCAAATGTCTTCATTCTCACTTTGTTTGAGCCATGTGTTGTAATGGAGATGACTAGTCGACCTAGTGCTGTTGTCTGTGTTTGAAACGTGATAAATGCTGTCTACTTAGGCTGTATTCTGGGGCAGAAAGACAGGTAAAAATTGAAGGTTTGTGCACTTTTGTGTAAAAAATGACCGTTTAGTCATTTTTAAAGGCACTTTAACAAATGACAGTAATCCAATTTAAGAGTGTATATTAGGGGTGCTGAAAAAAATCAATTTTTTAAAGAATTGCGATTCCTAGTCCTGGAAATTCGGAATCGATTTTAAAATGCGTTTGTTTAATTTTTTTTGCCACTCCTACTCCCGAGCATACTGCATATCGCATTACATGTCCACTCGGCCACCCGTAAAAGAAGGCTATCTAGGCCACCGTACAGCAAGCTAGTTACACAGCTCCCTTGCTAGCGCACTCCATTCTGACAAAAATAACAAAACAAAATATAAATGTAGTAATGCACTATGACTTTAAAGTCTGCATTTAATTTTCAGTTAAAGGTTAATGCACTATGGTAGACTGAAGTCTATGTTTACATAAGAACATGCCAGGCAGCTAAGCTAACATAATACTGGTAATTTAAGTTACAGAATTTTATGCACAGTCCTATTTTTGGTATAAATATAAAATGATGAAAAAGGTTTGATGCAGTAAGGAACCTAACAGTATTATTTTAAATAAATGTTCTATTTGTTTACATTGTCATTTCGTCTTTTGATGAAACATAATTTAAACTAAATATATATACCATGTGAATAGAAAAGTGGTTCCGGAATCGAAATTCGATTCTGACTCGAATCATCATCCCAAAAATCAGAATCAAATCAAATGTCCACACGGAGAGATTCGCACCCCTAGTGTGTATTGATGTCTTCTGATATCTTCAGCAAGGTATCAAGGGAGCTACCTTATTGTTTCGGACACAGCCATCTATAGAAGATGTTGGTCCAGTTTTGTTTTTAAATGTCCTGTTCCACCTTGTATAAGCACAGTTATCTGTGGATTTTCACGTTTTGCAGCATTGTGTTTTGGTAGCTTTTTTTCCTGTGTGAAATGCTCTTGGCTAGTGCTAAAACCTTAGCATTACATTAAATTTCTCATAGGTTTACCAAGTAGCTAATTCAACAAAAACATTATCACTGTAAATTCTGTAACCATGAGAGTAATAAAATTTTAGGTTTCATTAAGAATATGAAACTACATTATAATTTACCAAACTGCCCATTTCTTGAGTGTTACTGAAACTTCAGAAAATTTGCAGCTTCACATCTAACTATAGGTTACAGGGATCATAAGATCCAAAGCTCTGTAAGAGTTCTGCATGTGAACTAATTCACATTTTTAAATAAATGATGTCTTTTTTGATGAATTGGTTTACATTGATGTACACTGATGTATACACCGATATGGCTTTAATGCATATGCGCGTTATATAAATATTATATTATATAAATATTATATTATATAAATTATAATATATAAAGATATATATTAAAATTAAAATTTAAGGTAGATATAATGTACTGCAAATTATTGTCTTTTTAAGGATTTTACAGAATTTTATTGGCAAACACTGTTACCAGTACACCAATGTATATTTGTTTATATTACAGAAAAATGCTTTAAACTGGATTACAAGTACAATAAACACAATAAATGCTTGTAAATTAAAACTGTAAAAAAACAACAACTAAGTATCCAGTAATATACTGTCATTCTTTTTTACAGAAATTAACACCACTTTTTACAGTAGATTACAGGTTACTTTTTAGCCAGTTATTTATAGTAAATGCTACAGTTTTTTTTACAGTGTAGGTAGGTGGTTTTAATGTTATGGCAGATTAAACAATATTCAAAGCACCTAGCAAAATGTACGAAACAGACAACCTTGATGGTGCTCATATTAACATCTGAAAATGTATACTCTATTACCTTTTTCCTGAATGTGTTTTCCACACAAAGTAAAGTCAATTGAAATAATTAGCCCTTCTACTTTTCATGTGTCTATAATGAAATGTGCAAATTATGCCTGAAAAGCCATCTTTTCCTGAATACGTCCTATCCTATTTAATTTTATCAAGAGTCAATGGCATGCACACAATACCAAGATAAAAACTTCATGGGGCTATATTTTTAGTTCTCAGTGTGAGTGGAGACACACTTTGCATTAGCATCCATCTTCTGTGATTTAGTTCATTTCTGGAGATCAGTCCACCATCTTATGATGCCACAGTTTGACTACACGTTCCAAGTTAACTCCATGCAGTTTGATTATATACTGTCTCAGGTGGAATAGATATATTTTGAAGTTGCAATTACATTTCAATCACAATGTTATAGAATTAGAATGGTTTATTACGCTATACATGCCAGACTTAAATTGTACAACCTTCACCTGAAGTTAGAAATGAAAATAATAGGGAATACATGCTGTATGTACATTGCACTGCTGATGAAATTATGAATGCATACTATGGAAATTCTCTTATTTAAATTATACATCTATTTATTGCATCAAGGTATAACAAAATATACAACAGTTCACTGCTAACAATAAGGCATGTGTCAGATTCACACAATATTTTTGTAAAGCTGCATGACTGACTTTCAGATTTTACTACATGAACCTCTAGATCGTGATTATTGATCACAGCAAATTAACGTGTATTTGCATTTACCTGAAAAGTATGGTTAGCGCCATACAAGGCTTATTGTACTATTCATGCTTAACACCACGTATACATCTCAAATAGACTATATTAAAAACATTGTGCTTTTTTGACAAGATAGGATAAGACTGCAGAAGAACAGACATAAATAAATAAATCAAGATAAAAGGAATAAGGATATTACAGAAGCAATTCCAAAAAACAAAAAAAAAAAAAAAAAAAAAAAAATCAGATCCACATACTAATCC
>JAOVVF010000025.1:19645109-19668690 GCA_028565595.1 Duopalatinus emarginatus
ATGAATTATAACACACACACACACACACACACACACACACACACACACACACATATATATATATATATATATATATAAATAAAAACATACACCTACACACAAATCAATAACTACTGGGATTTACTATCTTTTAATATATATATATATATATAAAAACTTTGCGCAACAATTCCACAGTTTTAATTGATTACCCTACAGAACTATTTAACTTGTAGATTAAAACAAATTTTTGTTTAAATGTTAACTACATTAATTTGCATATTAAAAATTACACTTGGTTTGTGTCCTGTTTATTTAACGATGCCTTGTCTCCGTGCTTACCGACAGTTTACAAATACTGACTGAGATGAATCCTCACATTTGAATCAACATACACAAAGTAATAGTAATTTAAATGGTGAAATGTTTGCATGATTTTTACACAAATGGTCATTTATGGCTTTTTGATAAAAGCATATTTACCATTTGCATATTTCCAAGTAATAAAAAATAATATATATAGGACAACTTGCTGGACGTATTCTTCTCTGTAAAAAAAAAAAATCCCTGATCATACTTTACCAGCCTGACATTCCTTTCAGTAGGTGGAGAAATGAAGCTAGAAATGTTATTTTACAACAGCATTGACCTCATTATATACCTCTACTGTTCTAGTTTACATGACTTGAAGCTCTAGTTACGGATTACAATTATATTACTGCTTGCACATGTGCAATGCATGTTGAACTAGGCAATTACATACGAAGATTCAAAGATTTAGGGAAGTGAAAAGTTCTTCTCTGCCTGTTCATCACTGCGTCTTTGGCACAAACAAATGCCTAAAATGCAACCACCATACTATTTATTGTTTTCCCAGTAGTCCTTCTACACATTCTTTTCGCTACATATTATTTCTTGATTTTTTTGCAGGTTGTTTAATTTTTTTTCTGACAGGCCTGCTTGTTTGTAGGCTACATGCTGGTGCTATGTTAAAGCTGCTTAAACAAAATAGCACCCGGAGCATATAGGGATTTTTCCCACTTTTTTTCCAAAGGAACAGATGGTTAAAAATGGGGAAGGGGTTAACAGGGAGGCACCTTCTTAGACAGACAGCAGCACATATTTTAACCCTACCACACCACCAGTATCTACAAACAAGCATGGAACACAGGTCTTTCGTGTCCAATCTTTAATTGCCTTTCTTATCCACACCCAATCCTCCAGTCCTCATTTTGAGACAATCCACAATGGCGGAGAAGGGAAGCCCTGGAGGAAGTGTCATTGTACAACGCCCCTACAATCCCTATCCCCCTCCCCCTCTACTCTCTTCTTTCCTTGTTCTCGCAGTTCTTCTCCTCTCCTGAACAAGCAAGCCCACTGAGAGTCACGCTGGTCAAATGACATAGCTGAAAGCATGCCTACATGTACATTTAATAAGCGTGGTACCATATGAGACACAATTAAATACTAGAAATGCATTTCTTTTGTATGTGGATGTGTGTGCCCTATGATATAGCTTGATTGTGTGAAAGCAAGAGAACCAGGGAAAGAAAAGCAGAGTGCACATGTGTGTGCGTATGTGTGTATGTGCATGCATATATGTGTGTGTGCGCGTGCAAGAGAGAGAGGGGTGGCCTCTCATGCAACACAGTCAACTGCTTCTCAGAATGTGCACACAGGTGTTCGTGGTTCCTGATTGGTCGCTCCCCCTCTTGCTTTAGCTCCTCCTCATGCCTTCTGTAGTACTATGATCACGAATGGAGATGGAGAGAAAGAAGGGTGATCGAGTGAGAAAAGAAGAGAGAAAAGAGGGAGGGGGAGCAGGCAGGCAACTGCTGTGGCTAAAGACTCCCATTACACATTTTCACTGCATATTTTTTTAGCTACTCAAGAGAAATATGAAATATTATGCAGTACATGGAAAAATATAATATGGGTATAATATGCACCCAGTTGGTTCACAGGTTTCTTCTTATAAAGTCAGACCAGTCATTCCTTCTTTTCATGAAGACCCGAATAAAATGACTTGCAATGTCAAGATTGCCTAAAATAACCATAGTTCACATCCCATGTGATATGAGCTTTCTTTTTAGTCTTTACCAAAACTGTCCCTTAAACACTGAATTTCTCCCTAAACATAACAGACCAATCATTGTCTTAAAAAAAAATAGGTTCCACCCCAAAATCAACACCGCTGACGCTATAAGCCATCATAAAGGGCAGTCTAGCACTTCTACAATTGCTCAAAAACAGGTCATTCCTAATGGAGACCTAGGAATTAAATAGTCACAAGCATAAAATGACTTTACAAAACAAACAATTACTGTATAATTAATATCATTAGCAAGGGAGTGACCTTAACAAAATATACAGAAAAGAAAGAAAACCCACCAGTAATGCACTACCTCACACAGAGCCAACTTTTCTGGACTAACATGCATCAAATTAAACAATCCTGCATTGACTGACGTTTAAAGCATCATTCGATAAATACAATAAATACTTTTTTCTTCTTTTTTCATTGCAGAGGTTTTTCTATACTTATCCAAGCATAAAGTCATACAATACCACGCCATTTCTTCTCCCTGTATTTATTTTTTAGTTCATTGCAGAGTAAAGCAAGTAAAAACCACATATACTATTTGAAGAGCATATTTTATTTTGCTTTGATGGCTATAATCAAGTTAAAACAAAAATAATTTAAACTATCAGCATAATAACTTTAAGGGAAACACAGTCCACCACATAATACGTACAGTTCAGATATGATAGCATTTACTAATACTAATCTTTCAATTCAGTTAATTAAATAGGGTGACTTCATGAACAAACACGTTTGCTACTTTTGAGTTTAACAATATTACTTGTGGTTTAATTGATAGTGATCAATTCACAGCCCAAAGTATACACATAGTACTTTATATAGCTATATAAAGGCTAAATAATTTGTCACAAGCTGTAGTGTTAACTGGAGTTAAATGTATTAATAAAGCAATTATTGTCTAATACAGATATGGTGCCTCTGTACGGACAAGATCATAAATCTGCGTCTTAGCAACCGGCTCTCAATAGGTGATGTGGGACATTTCTTTACCTTCCATTTCATTTAAGCCTTAAACATTCAAAACTGCGTATGCAATTTTAAAATTAAGCATGAGGCACAAAAAGTACCATGTGAGACTATGGGCCTTCCATACACTCCTGCACGTAGTGTGTGTGTGTGTGTGTGTGTGTGTGTTAATATTACTTCCAAAAATTTTTTCCCCAATCTCATTTTGCCTGTAAAGTACACAATTAAGATTATTAAGCTTAACTTGACATCCAACATGGATGTGAGTCTGTGGAGTGTTAAAGGATTTCTTGACCCATGGTCATGCTTAAAGAGACACTATTTCTCATGCCACTTCCGAATACCTATATAAGGACCTATGTTACCATACAGAAGAGGCATGCAATAGGAAACTCTCCTGCTCCTATAGCCTCCACCCTCCGCCTCACATTTTACACACTCACTCACACTCACACACACACTCACACACACACACACACACAGTGAAGTATGCTAACGGTAGTAAGAACACTTGGTCCAGTTTGCCCCTTTGTTGTTTTATTTGCACTACCACTGCCCAAGCACGATAGAATTTTCCTCTAGGCCTACTTCAGTGTGTTTAGACCACACACGTTTAAATAAATAAATAAATAAATAAATAAATAAAACCTCAGCCTGCTTGCTAGGTTAATATCACAAACAGCACATATTAGTGCTAATTTTAAATATTAAAATATCCCTGTCGTGCGAATATCAGAGCCACCTATGAGACCTAAGGAGAGTCAAAATGGCGGCGAGAAAGCGACGATACCTTTGACCTAATTAGCATTCCTCCTCTTCCCTGAGTTTCTTGTGCCCTTTTTATTTAGATATTACATATTGGTTTTCAATAAGACATATAAAATGTATTTCATCTGAATATTCACAGTATACATGTTTAGAAGGAATGAATAACACACGGAAATCGGATTATTTTCAGTTTTATTCTAAATACGTATAAACAGAAAGCACATACAGCGAAGACAGCCTGGTCCCTTTTCTTCTACTACACCATTATCACGCTAATAATAATAACAATAATAATAGTAATAAAAATAATATAACTGTTGACATTTTTGTGCTTAGCGCGTGTGTCTCTCCGATATTTTCACGTACTCCTGTATAACCAAGCATAATGCTTCATACATGTCCCGCCACACAGGGCTGCACTGGCCGCCATTTTCTTATTTGCTGACGTTGGATTGCTTATTCGCAATGATGTCGACCACGTGCCATTTTAATCTGACTATTAATTAAATTTTAAATATTGAGGACAGGACTGAACACGACGTATTTTTTATTTTTTTGCAAACCCAAATGCTTTTAGTCAGCATTTACATGTAATTATTATCCATCAGTGATTATTAGATGGATATAGAAAAAGCCGAGCATGAAACGTACACCCCATTCACAAATTCATTAAACTGGCCAACCTGTAGTCGAAACTGTGTGCGCGTGACCGTATTAGACCCTCAACCGTATAGAAATAAATAAGTATTACAATGCCCAATATTACAGCGAGTAGGCAACAGCATTAAATCTATAGGTCTACCTGTTCAGTGTCACCTATTAGACTTGACTGAATAATAACAACAAAATGTAAGGTATTGCGATACACGTCACGTTCACCTAGGCCTATTTGATCACGTAACTGTGAGACTGCACGGTTCACGGTCTTTTATTTCATTAGTAAATCGATTAGTATTATTTTTGTGTGGCTATGCTACCTTTTAACCGATTTGAGTGTGGGGTGAGAAAAGGTGGGAAGGGTGGAGTTTTTTTTTTTTTTTTTTTTAAACACAGCCAGATAGGCTATTGAATCATGATGTCGCTTCCTACTAAACCCAAGGTAGGCCAGTTCATGCTTCTTAGACATCCACCATCACAAACCCTACCACCATGTTCACGTATCACACGTAAACCTCACCCTGCGACAACTGAACACACAATGCGTATATACATTAACACAGCAAACCATTAACACCATATCAACTTAATGACAGTTAAAAAAAACAACGTAAGGCTATTAGTCCATCGATATTTCATGCACACCAGCTTGGAGTTTATGACTCAACAAAAGATCATTCGAGGCCTAGGCCTTACTTTAGACCAAGGCCTTTCTTAATGTATGAACTGAAGTAATGAAAGCACTGCAGTAAACGGCAGCAACAACATCGAGGTTATTTTATGTTTAGACCATTGAGATTAACTGAAAAACAGCCCCCGAACATAAAGAAAATAGTCCTGTAAAAGCACGTGATGCGCCATTCAGAGCCCTTAGTCTTTTGTGCTTTAACTATCAAATGCTACAATGTTACTATTAAGAGAGTAAATTAATGTGTCGATATTAAAAAAAATCAGGAAGGTGTTTTGAAACAAATTTAAAAGCAGTGAGCTATGCAAGATTTTTTAAAATCCAATATATCCACAAATTTGACACCCAAGAAGAATAAAGGAAAAGGCGAAACACATACTCGTACGTACTACACCTCCCTCGTATATAACCCATATAGGCCTAGTACAATGCATACATTCATGTTTCCCGCAACACAGCAAGGATTTATAGTAAAACCAAATACCTTTGTTTCTTAGGGACAGAATGTTCTACTTCGATTCGTTTCCCGTGAAGTTCCACTTTACCTAAAAAATAAATAAATAAATAAAATAAAAAAAATCACAGTAAGGCCACCGAATCCATTCATTGGTCCTCACTGCATAACATACGTTGCACACATTAAACATTTTAGACGCTAGTAATTGGACATATAACACGCTAGTTTCGTTTTAGTGTCAGTGAATTATTTAAAGAAAAAAAAGTATACTACGTAACTACTGAAACGTTTACATGCTCGTATGGTGCTCTTCTGTAAACTAAGGGTAAAGAAAGTTAGTGATAAACTCTTCGACAGAGTTGTTTTGGTAAAGCACGTTCAAACCAGCCACACTTTTGTTACATTTTCACATTTCACTGAACACACTGGCTCTGTAGGCTACTCTCGCCATTTGTGTTACTGAAGTCATTTCTAGACTTTATTCGGTGGTTTATGTACACGTCTACAGAAACTTTACATTCAGACATTGGAGAATATGGCCAGTTAAATAGGCTTTTTTTAGTTTGGGAATTGTAACAGGGCAAAAGCATGGCGACCTTCGTGATATATAGAGCCCACATATCACATGCAACATATGTGAACAAGCAGGGAGATATTTTATGTATGGACGATAAGTATACATGTGTAAACCAGTGTTGCATTTAGCTTTGGTGTCTTCGAAGGGGGGGGCCTCCATGTCCATTTCTTTTACGTGTTTCTACAATAGGCCTATAGGCTACATGAAACGTGGTTTATCTTACTATAGCGGCCTATTAACCAAAAGGGGGAGGGGTGGGATTTCACTCTGTAGCTGGACTTGGTGGATTCTACTGAATATAGGGACAGGTTTCAGAGCTTCTTGCAAGGACACGTAAATTCTTATCAGTGTTGGTGTTAATGTCAGGCTCCTGATCTAATCATACAACACTGTAAGGGTAGTAGAGCAAAGAAAACTACGGTGATGTAGCTTATATTAAACAGTCTTGGCTAGCCTATGAGTCTAAAAGTTATTTTTCACCCCCTGACTTAAAGAAATGCACGCTTCATTCCTTTACACTGCACAGAGAAGAAATGTATAGGTAAACGAGCCACAGCCCACATCTTTTCAAAACTAGACTTGCTTTCTGTTCATAGCACTTTGGGACATTCAGAAATAGTTTGCTGTACATAAAGCAATACGAGTAAAGTGAAACTGTAACAATGAGCCTATTAAACAGAACTACTTACCAGAAAATGTTTCAATTGCTTTCATAGCCCATTGGTCGTCCGGGCAATCAACAAACGCGTATCCCGTTTTCACTAGAAACTGCCCAGAGTAAGGAATCTTGTAGTCTTCAAAGGTTTTAACCAAGTCCTCTGCGGTCACATTTTCATTCAGATTTCCAATATATAGCTTGTTCATTGTGGAAAAAAATCAATGCTTCCCCCGGTAAAAAAAAAAAACAGAACTAAAAAAAAAACTTTTCTACAAACGGGGGACTAATTGTCAAAATATATATATATCGAGACTGGTAAAAATGAAAAGCACGTGTAATTTTAAACGAGTTGCAACTGAGAACGAAAGAATTTCTAAGAAAAATCTTAAAAATAATACGAGGAAAGTTCGCCTAACAGTAACGTTGCAGCCCGATGAAGTCCGGTGGCGAGTGGAGAATCCTTGATTGTAGCAATCCTGGCGAATTTCCTGCACCGTGTAGCAAACGGTATTGCTCTGAATTAATGTGATGGTGGTTATGGTGGAATAGTGGTAGAGAAGTATGGCGGGATCGCGAGAATTTCTTTTCTCTCTATCTGCCCCTCAGCGTAGAGCTGTACCCTTGCACTGTCATACAGATCCTACTGCCTGGCGACGGCACCGCCTCTAAAGCGACTCGAATTTACTAATTTTTTGTTTGCAAAGAGGAAACCACGTGGTCTGTCGGAGTAGCTGGAGAAGGGGCTGGACCTCATCGACGTTTGTGTGTGTGTGTGTCTGTGTATAGAGCACAGCAGCAAATGGGCGTGTGTTGGGCCAGCTAGTCCTTCTGTGCAATGGGCATTCTTCACTACTATGCAGTAGTAAGCTCGTGCCTTATAACGGAGTTAACATATATTTTGGTGGTACATCTGCATGTCAGGGTTGTGGGTGATATTCAGATTGTGTAGCCCGAACGTTTTTTATGCTGTTACGAATTCCAGTGAAACGCAAGCTGGTATGCATGGACATTAAGGCCCCATGGTTTGTTAAATTACTACAAATGACTACAAATCACTACTAATACTAAATTATTAATCCCCACTCGTATGTGACATAGCTGATATCTGTATACGTGTGTATACCTTAAGATTGGCTCGTGGGCGCGCTACACGAGCGGCCTAGGTCGTCTTTTGTAGGGTATAAATCAGAAATGTACTGTATGTCTTAAAGCCACTAATCTATCAAAATAGTAAAAGTTTCCATGTAGTGAAAATGTACGTGTTACATTTTATAACTTCTACGGAAACACTACTAACCAAAAACACTGTATCTTGCGCTACTGTTGAATATGATACTTAAGTAGCATTCAGCGTTTGGGTCCGTACTACCGAATTCAACGTGCTTTCTGCATTTACTGGAGAGTTCTAGCGGCTCTGCTGGAGATTTACAGCACCATAGCATAGCCCATAGGCTTTGACAATCGAGTCAAAATGGAGGGCTGTGAAAGAGCACGGCCTGCTGCTGCTGCATCCCGCCTACCATCAGGAAGTGAGCGAATCAACTGTTGCACAAGACCTTCTATATACGAACTGTGTTCTGTAGTTTCTCTATACTGCTTTCCGTGATATGACACACATAAAAGTGATCATTCACTCACGTGGCGAAGCTACGAGTCAGTAAACAACACTGGGACGGCTTAGTACAGTTCTTGGAGGACTTGTACACGTGGCGGCAGCACCCCAGCCTCGTTTTTATAGAAAATGGCCTCTCATGGGCTCCATGAAGCGCGCCGGCTTCAGCGCTCGTGCACACTAGTAAAGCACAAGCTCCTTATGTTCTCATAACCAGCTGTAGTTGTTTCCTCTCCCATTTTGTGTAGTGAGGTATCTTATTTACTGAAAGCAAAACGCTTGCTTACGTGGTGCTGAAATGACACTGTTGACGAGGTGATTTCTTTTTGCCCCAGCGAGTATTTTTACCCCAGTTTTGGCTGGTACACCTACTGTAAGGTGGTGTTAGCACTACCACGACCTTCCTCATTCATACACATGAATATGACATTTAAAATATGGAAAATGATGTTAGGTCTCGCTCGCTCTCTCTTTCACACACACACACACACACACACACACACACACACATATATATATATATATATATATGGTATGGTATGGTTACCATAGGTAAAGTTACACAGCTTTAGCAAAAAAATATCTACATATGCATTAATGTGCTAATCAGAAACACCCAGGTGCATTTCTTTCATGTCTGTCCCACCCCTTCAGTGGACTAACATGGTCACCTATGGATTGATGGATGTATATCCATACATAAACAAACTAATAAATGCATAGAATAAATGTTGAACCAGTTAAGAGGATTGAGCTGGTAATAATTCTAGTGCAGGTGTACTTTGATAAACGAGGCTGTATTGGCTAAAACTTCTAAGGTGATTAGCCTTCTAGATTTTAAGAAAGCCGAACATACCAAATATATCAAATTATGTGCAGTGTTTGCCTGCCTTTTTTTTTTTTTTGTAAGTTTGCGACATTTTATCTCAGACATTGACTTTTTGTACTAAACATGACAAATGAATTGTGATGCGTGTCTTATGTCAATAGAATAGGCTGAACCTGGAAACCGCAGCAAAAGGTTCACCATTAACTTTCTGCAACTAGCAGTGTCATTTAGAAAATTTCGCAGCACAGCACCCTTTGGTGGGTCTGACACTTTCACTGTATAGCAGACTGTGACTGCTTGTACAAAATATGTCTGTTGTTGTAGACTTTATTTGTAATGTTTCTAGGATAAACTGTAATAGTAGACTTTTATCTCATGTTGTTGGATTTCCAAGTATGTAAGTTAACAGTATGAAGTATATTACATAACAGTGCTTGCTAAAATCTGCTAGTACAGTGATCACCAGTCCTGTTCTCGGACACGCCTTCTTACAGATTTCCTTTCTGAACCTAATAGGATGTAGCACACTTGCCCCAGATAATAAGTCTACTTTGTTAGCTTGATCAGCACTGTTGGGTTAGGTGTGGAAGTAAATTGTGTAACAAAGCATCAGTGGCGATTATAGGGTTGGTGATCACTTCACTAGCAGATAACTCATCAAAAGCTATTTGCTTTTTTCCTTTGCTTTAATTTAGGGGTGTAACTTTCATAATACTGGACAATTATTCTGTCACTGTAGTCTGACACACCATACTGAGCAAACAAAGACAGTGAATTGAATTAGTTGTGTTAATATAGGAGAACACTAAACTTATGCAGTGTTTAAGTGAATGGAGTCTGACACCTGAACAATGATTGGCAAGTAAATGTTAAAAAGAGCGGTAAAAGAATACCCCACTTACAAAGTGTACGTATTGGTTTAGTGAACATTCAATACTTCTGTACACCAATGAATAGCTATGTTTAAGGAAGGAAATGGGTAAAAAAAAAAGGTATTATTGTTTTAAAATAATTAAAGGTTTTCAGTCTCTTAAAGTGTTCTACATAGATTCCTCTCTGAAAGGGAAGAGGACCCTGTGTTGTAATGTTTTACTGAAAACCTTTCTGGGTTACTCTCTGACAAACTGAAGAAGCACAATGTTTGCAAGATAAAACCTTTTTCTGTGTAGTTTTGAATACTTTTCAGGTAGACATATTGTTATGTGGTATTTGGTAGTACAAATGTAATGTACATCTACTTTCCTGGTCTGTAAAATTTAATTCTCCTCTAATATACTTAAGTGCCATGTTGTATAAGTGCCATGTATGAAGTGTGTTTTCTTTAATGGTCCTTCTCCTTTATACATGTGCTTGGTTTCCTAAGCACAGTGTGTGCACTGGGGGACATGGGCCATTGGGGTAGTAGGTAATTCTGCTATACACACTTTACACAAATAAATACATATATAAATACTTATATGTAATGAAATGTTCAGAGGACATTAAACAGATACCACTGTGAGAGTGGAGTATGTACATTAAACATTTAATTTATTGCAATTACACCCTTTAAATAAAATACAATTATGGACTAAAAGCAGATACGGTAACCGTAACAAATACGGTTTAATGTAGTAGTATAGTGATCAAATGAATAAGAAGTGGGTAAATGTTAATATTAAATGTTAAAATGTTTCTTTATTGAATTTCAGGGCCATTTAATCTATAGTTTTAAATTGCCCATAGATTGGCACAATAATGGTTTAGAGACACACAAACTTTTTTTGAAAACCCTTCCAGTGGTTTAATCCTTCATCTCATTTAAGAAAGGTGCAAACTAGTAGCATTAATTAGTAGTTTTTTAGTTATAAATGCAGTATATTAAAAGGCTTATAGATTATAGAATCATTAACATAAAACATTACTTTACATTGATTTGACATAAGCAGAGTCACAGCATTCCACAACAGAAGCACTTAAAAAAAGAATACTACAACAATTTGACTTATGTAATTTTACTACAAAGAATGGTGGAAAACAGATTTCAGTTTCAAACTTCTTACATAACCACAGTTATAGTAGCATGTTTTATAAATAAGAATACTGGGGGAAATTAGTGTAACAAGATTTTACATAACTTAGAATTTACATGGCTTTGTCTAAATACTTGCATAGATATGTAACAATCCCTGCTGAACATTTTTAACCTTTAAACATTTTTATTACATGCAACAAGCTTCATGTATAATAAAACTAGCTTAATAAAAACACAAACTGCTAATTTACATTTCATAGTGTCATACAAATAAGAAGCTTATAAGGAGAGAAAAAAAGAGCCTAGTGATAAACAAGCAAGCAGAAAAAAGATAACATGCATGTGGTGCATTATTATAATAACTCTCTTAGAAGCCTGAACTTTTAATCGTGTATTAAATGATTGAAATAAATTGGAAAGGAATTAATTAAGAAGGGAAAAGTAAAAATGGTTACAGGTAACGGTCTACACATGGTAATTCTGCACTACCTGTCTAGTCCAGACCAATTCCTGTGGTCCAATGTTGCACTAATTTTACTCATTTGCAATCATAAACGACGCAGTTTTCCGATGACCAACCGCAAAACTGTTTTTATCTCTCATTTACTGTTCCCAAAATGGAGAGAGGTTTGGGGGCGGGGTGTGTAGGAGCCAATCAGAAACGCTTTCTCCTTTAAAATCTGATGACGTAATGAACACACCCCCGTGCTCGCGGCTCGCCTCCCGTTTAAAAGCCTCCTTCCCCCATTTTGAATTGAAGAGGGTAGAATCATTCATCTGTAACTGATCTTTATCACGGTTTTGTGATTATTTATTATGAATTCGTAAAGAGAATTGTTTAAGTACATTTGCACGAGCAAAAATCAGGGAGTAGGTGTTTCAATAAAGAAGGAGAATTTGTGTTCAATATTGCTTATGTCAAGTGAAGTAAGCTTTATTGTTCTTTCTCTCAGTACAGACAGATGCAATGTTAGGAACGAAATGTTTTTTTCCCCAAGAATCAGGGTGCTACACTCAACAGGAAACAATGTCAGACAAGAAGATGCTTAACATAGTAACAGACAGATGAAAAATCAAATAAATACATATAACAAGACATGTACAATAAAATATATACCATACAATAAACAGTACAGCATACACTAACCTCAACACTACCTGCTGCATAGGAGCACTAAACAATAAATGTTATTCTGTTCTGCATTTTAGGCTATATACCAAATAATTGCTTCCCACATGGTTTTCATGTTTTAAAAAATCTTGGCGTATGCTAAAATAAAATGTGGACATGTCTTTGTAGATGAAGAAACAATCAAAAGAATAAGGCAAAACCACTAGAAAAGTGTTTTGAAATTGGGTCTGCAGTGTTTATCTGAAGAAGGAACTGTCTGACATCTGGCAGCATTTATAACAGAAATGTCAGAAAGAATGGGCTTCCTGATTGGCAAAGCAATCTGGCAGATTTATGGACTAATTGTGAGTTGAATCATAAACCTGAGGATCCAAAAGCTACTCAAAGGATAAAAAGAAATTGACGTCAAATATTAAGGTGGACATACAAGTTCTTAAACATTTACAAAGCAATGCACAGTTTGTTTGTTTTTTTAAATGTATGTCTTATATGTATATATTCCTGCTGCTGTAATATATATATATATATATTCCTGTAATTTATCTTGAGATTAATCAAAGGTCTATCCAATTTGTAGACCATTTTATTACATTTAACAATGATCAAATGTCTATTGAACATAACACAACAAATGTCCTATTTGTATAAATGAATATGTGTGCATGATTCTTCAGTGTTCATTGCACTTTCATTTTCATTGCATTTTGATTGACTGTATTGTTCAGAAAAGCTGATTTAACAATCTCTTCACTTTTTGGTGAATTTGGGCATATTTTGGGCATATTTTGTTGCATACTATAACAAGGAAATATCTATGATTTCTTACACACCAAGTGTTTAAAATAGCTTTGCCGTTTGCAGTATGTAACACTAAACCTAGAATTTTGCACACTCCTAACTATACACATCTACATGTTGAGTGTAGGCTTTTAAGATGATAGATTTAGTTTATGAAAAATCTTCTTGTAATATTCTTATTTTAGATTTTATAGAGCTATATTAATACTTGCTATAAAGGTTATTTATGGCATTAGTTATTACATGTAAAGTAATTATCTGTCAAACCCAACACACCAAATCTCTTGTTTGTGTAAATTAAACATTTGCACTTAATTTGACTGTGTGTAACTTCTGAATTGAGGATTACGGATGCCCCTACCTCCACAGATCACTGTAGATTAGAAACAAATTTAGAAATGGCTAAATTCAGTGTATGAGCACAGGTGGAATTTTAATGCTCCCTGGTGCTCTGAAATGGTGGTGTAAAAACATTTTGTTTTATTCAGTATATACCTCTTTTAGAGATCTTTAATAGTTTTTTTGTACAATTCATTATTATGTAACATGTCATAATGACAAAACGTCTTTGAAATCTACCACACCAAACATTTTGTTGATATAACATTTGCATCCAACCACACACTTCTACAGATTATCATAGTTTATATGCAGGTTAGTTAATGTATTAATTCAGCCGAACATAAATGTTGGTGCATTTTTAAATTTGTTTAAACTCTCCAGTGTTTTGAAATCTTGTTCAACTTTGAAGCTGACATTTTGTGTCTGTATCTACATCTAACCCATCTCTTTCTTATGAAGAACTTTAATAGTATTTGTTATATTATTTATTAGCAAACTTGGGTATCTTAACATATCTTTTTTGCCAGCATTTCTTCTGCATGATAACAAACAAATATTTAAAAAAACATCACACACTAAATAGACCAACTTAAATAGAATAACCCCAAACAGAATACCTAAAAATTTTGTGCCTATCTGTATATAGCATTTCAGTGTAAAGTAGTTGACACTTTACTATCGCACACTATCATATTAGTATTGATCATGAACATGATTATAACTTGATCAGTTCAGTCTCAGGGCAATGTTGTGCTTTTTAAAGCTTCCCAAACTGCCCAGTGTTAAGAAATATTGTTGCATTATAGTGAAGGTTCGTTAAAGAACTGTATCTGTGTTTACAGCTGGATCATCTAGAACTTGGAGAGTTTGGGTGGTATTTGGTGTAGTATTTATCTGTAGCGCGTGTTGGTAACCTGGAGAAACTGAAGCAGCTGCTCCCACCAAGCGGACGTGCTGAGATAATGCAGCTTCAGCAGCTCAATCCACAGCAGAAGGACCTTCATACAAAAGCCTACATACATGAACACACATGAGCTTCGACATGCTGCTAATCGGTTTCTTCCCAGCCATATTTGATGTGTGCCCAACAGCCGTAGTTTGTTCGGAAGTAAAGCACACAGCACACCATAACAGAACAGCTTCAGAGAAAGGCTACTTTCACCCCATCATTATTCTGTTTATAATTTTGTACACGGTTAATCTGTTGAAACCACACACCTATTCATGCCTTGGTTTTGCATTTCGTTTGTGCTAGTTAAACCCTTTTCATTAGAGCACACTAATAACCAGACTGGCTGTAACCGTGTTCATTTTTTTTCATTTCGTGTGAAAATAGGTTAGATATACTGCAAATATTTAAAAACTGGTACATCATAGGTTTACTCATGGCATTGAAATAAAAGAAACAACAGCGTCGTTTGTAATTTACATAAAACTTGAGTGTAAAAGGTAAAATACATTGTTACGACATTTATTTTGGAAAGACGCAAAACTAACAGGGTAAATAGAGGAAGACATTAATCATACAATCACCCGTGCGACGTTACAGTAATCTAATAAATAAAGACACATGTTAAGGACAATAATAAATCGAATAATAAGTGTAATTATGGCGCGATGTTTGACGGTACAGTGAAATGGTAGAAACGATAAATTAGAAAACAAAGTGTCTAATAACTAAAAAACATGTATTTCAGTAGAAACTAGTATCGCTAAATAAACTATTGTAAATATAAAACGTCAAACAACATCATCATCAACAACAACAATAATAATATAAACCTGGTTATATGTGGAAACATTTGCACGTGGTCTGATTTGTTTGGCTTTCTAGTACAATAAAGTGCTTTAATTGCATGATTTATTCTCATATAATCGAATTCAGGGTTTAGATATAAAAACATTTGTTTTATATCTTTAAAATCGAACCTCTGCCTTTAGGTTAAACGAGTGCGTTTTCATATGTGTAATTTTATCAGTCTTTTCGTATTCTTTGCAGTGAGTTAATCTGTACTCAATGTTCAGCTCGATTGCCACGAAGCTCCGCCTCCGCACTGAGCGCATTGCTCAGAAGTTTATAATCACAGGAAAGCGAAAATCTACAGACTATAAACTGCTTCAGGGTGATGCATCATGGTTCTGATGTTGCATGCTGTTGTTTTAGATTATGTGATGGTTGATCGGAGTCTCAAACTAACAAAAGCAAATAATAAGTAAGACCAACTCCACAACTATCCCATTTAAATAGACCACATAGTTATTTTCCATCGAAAAACATTTCCCCATTCTTCTACAAATGATCCAAGAATACAATCGACCTAAAACAATGTGCACTGATTTGTGATAACATGGTACATTAACGTCTTCCATCTAGATGAAGACTTAAAAGCAAAACAAAACCCAGTGTAATCTGAAGCACTGATATTGAAGTGAACTGTGATGAATGTTATTAGTTAAAATGTATACCACTGTAAGAAACAAAAACAGAAAGATCTTATGTGTAATTTGAATACTTTTGTTGCAGTAATGATGTTACTTGTGAAGTGATGACTACAGTTTTACCCTTGTCGAACAAAAATAAAATCTGTAACTTGATTAGATTTTTTGTAATTATTTGTTGTCATCTGTCCACCTGTTAGTTTTCCTTTGTGCTCAGAATATGCAATATGGTATAAGCCTTCTTTACTTATTAGACTATTACTATAATCAATAATCTTATATTCCTACTATTCTAATCTTGTTTTTTGTTTTGTTTGTTTTTGTCTTTTTTTTAAGATTATGACATCTGTTAAACATGGTAATTTAAAGGACTCCTGTTCCAGTTGCAGCAAGGACAAAATTATATCTAGACTTAAATGTCTAGACGCTTTTACCAACATTTGTTGTTGTCTAATTCATAGGAAAGGGCAAATTCCCTGTATGTGCAGTATGATCAGCTTTAGTCTTTACATATTAACAGATATGTTGGAAACAGGGAAACTCCTCTCAGACTTAACTTTATTGCTAAGCACATGAGTCTGTCAATTAGAACAATAAGCTGTAAGGTTGTTTGTAAGCTTAATGCTTGAAATGGACATTCATTTATCTTTTTTCCCTTAAAGTTGTTTTTCCTTAATGATGCTAAAGCATTTCCTCAACGATTGAGTAGTGTTATGGTTTATAAACGCAAAATGCAAACAGGAATAAAGCACAAGAAGAAAAGTTCATTAATTAGGGCTGTGTTTTATTAAGAAATGGGGCGGTGATGTTAAAGTTGAACTAAATAGTATTTATGTCTATAGAATGCCATCTATAACAGTATCATTAGAGCAAGTATCTCAGGTCGTAAATTAATCTAATCTAGTCTGAAATATAACTCTCCTTGTTTGCCTTTGCTTATTTATTATACCTATATACCAATTATATAATAATGCATTTCAACATTTTGTTGTTTGGAAATTAAGGTTTACGGCATGCCAGAAAATCAAAATGTACAAAGATTATTATTTTTTGTTTCTTTATCTTCTTATATGTACTGTAATATCTGTTGTTAATCTATATATGTATATAGATATATGTTAATCTATTAAACTGAGCTGAAAAGAAACATTAATCTCAAATTATTTTTAAAAGAATTTCCATTACAAATCATAGTTTAATTTATGAAAATACTTGCATTTGTTCTACTGACCAAGTTTCTTATGTTTAATAATAATAATAATAATAATAATAATAATAATAAACAACTAATTCCACAGAGAAACCCTGATATGTGCTAACAAAAGTCTACACTAGTGTAGTCAACATAGCCAGAATTAATATGACTATATTTATCAATTTAATAGATACATATATTAAACTATTTACACATTTACATTTAGACATCCATCTCCTGTATATAAAATATATTTTTAATGTCTACTTGAACTTACAATAGAAGACATCTATGGGGGGGGGAGGGGATCCTCATATGTCATTCCCTTTCCTTTATAAAAGGGAATTCCCCTTTCCTTTAGAAAACAACAAGTGCATTAAAACATACAAAACCACATGGTGTCTAATACAAACATCCTGTAAAAAAAAAAAAGGAACTGTTAATTTCCCATTTTTGGTTTGTGGCCAGGCACCAAAGGAAAATCATGGCTACTTTATTAAGAAAATGTTTACATTTATGCATTCATACAATTATCCAGTCAGCCAGAGAATGTGGTGGTGACAAATTGTAGCTGGTTTGAATATTTCAAAATCTAGTGATTTTCTGGCATTTTCATGTACAATAGTGTCTAGAACATACATAGTATGCATAGAACAAACAAATAAACATGGTGAGGGGCATTTTTGTGGGCATATATGCCTTGTTGATTAGACAGTTCAGAAGAGAATGGATAGACTACTTTGAACTGGCAAGATGGCTATTGTAACTTAACTACTCTTTAGAAACATGGTAAACAGAAAAGTACAACATGTCAAAGCTTGAGGCGGATGGGATACACAGCAAAGGGCCAAACTTAGCTTTACTTCTTAGCCAGGAACAGGAATTTGAGGCTACAGTGGACACAGCCTCTGGGACAGGACAGTTGAAAATGAGAAACATCACCTGGTCTGATGAATGTTGATTTTGTAGCAGCATGCAGACGGTAGCAGAATTCGCCATTAGTCCAACCCACAAATCCATGGACCCCATCTGTCTCGTGTCAACAATTCAAGCTGGTAGAGTGGTGTTGAGAATGTTACCTTGGTACACACTGGGCAGCAAAATACCAATCATGTCAACATTGATAAATCGGAAAAAAAAAAAAGTTTCCAAATTCATGCATGCCGGCTCCATGGCACAAAGACCTGCGTTTATGTAAATCTTGCACAATATTAGCAGGGTGTTCTTAATAAAGTGATTAGTGAGTGTGTGGGTGCATAGGCAAAGATTTTTGTTTGCTGTTACTGAACAGTTGCTCAGTGGCGCCATCTGCTGGTCATTTGCTGACATTTCTGTAAGAGGCAAGGGAAACTGTCACATGAACCCTCTACTTTAAGGATTAGTAGTAAATATTGTACAGTAAAAGACAAAAGACCACAGATGAAAGACAGCTTTTACCAATAAACTACACAGGTCAATAATGACAGAATATGGACTTAGGTTTTAAAAATGTGTCACTTCAAACATATTTCATACAAAGAAAGGTGAGCCCTTATTTTCTTATTTAACCAACATATTTAATCAGGCTAAACATGAATAAGGTCCTTTAACTGTACAAACAAAGTAAAAATAGGACGACTTTCCCCTACGATAACACCTAGCCCAAATCAAGAGCTGATCAATTTACTGACCAAAATATACCACCATACCACGTCTCTGCAATAGCATTTAATGCACAATTAAAGTAAAATAAAGATTTTTATGCACAATATTAAAGTATTTACATTTGTTTTATAGTTGCATCAGTTTTTTTTTCTTAGATCAGGTAAAGCAATTCATGTCAGAATTATGACAATATTGAAAACATTTTTAATGATTCAATGAAGAAATGCTGACATTCCTGTAAAGACATTAAGTGAACAGAAATAAGACCAGGAAATTGACTGCAGGAGTGGTATCAGCACACTGAAATGTATGGTGGCCTGTTAAGGATTGAGGTGGCAGTAGCTCTTATTCTATCTGCAGTGTGTGTATGACCACCAGATGAAATGACGAATAAAGGGGCTCCAAATTATGTGCTCCAATAAGTAGAGTGTGCGCTGAAATGGCGAGATGTAGAGCATCAAAATACATACACTTGCATTAATCTTTCTATTCCGTTCTCACAAGTGACTTGATATCTCTCCCTCAGCGAAGAAAAGAGGCAACCACTGGCTAGCAGAGAAGGAGAGAAAAAACAAACCAATCAAAAGAGACAGGAACTAGACTAATCCTGTGTTAATCACCAGACTCCAAAACTTCTCTCAGTGCTCTGTGCGTTTTGCTTGTTAAAAAGCATCCAGGGGTGCAGGAAAGAAAATTGCTTTCTCATAAACTTGCTGTGCCCATAGGGGGCACTCTATGGCTGCGAGCTGCCCTGGCTGTCTGGGTCTGTCCCAGATGAGCTGGTGTCAGAATCTGAGTCTCCATCATTGTCCTCGGGAGGGCACTTTTCCCGCAATCGCCTCTGTGTTGCACCGAGACGTGCCAACAGACCCTGGTAGTCAAAACGGCCTCTCTTCTCTCCAAAAGGATCCTAGGAAGAACAAAAGTGGTTTATTATGGCGGTAAATAGGTAAATTATAGTGGTTACACCAATAAAACAATCATTTCTGGTCTTGGAGATTAGCAAACTGTCAGAGATAACACAAATAAATAAAACAGGTATGCATTCACCTTTCTAACTGATATTATAATATTGTACTATTTAGCCCATTGTCCTTTCTAACTGACAGAACTGCTTTGTGTACATATTTACCAAGTTTCCTCCTGGGATTTCAGTTTCAACTTTCCTAGTAGATAGTATTCTGCCTTCTACAAATCATTATTTACTGACTTTGATTTTTGAAAGTTTATCTTCTAGGTCTATTTTTGCAGACTGTAATATAGAAAGTATTTTACCAAGACACTAAGGCAAACTTGGGTGTTTTTTATGTTTAAGACGTAATTGTTTTTACCAATCCAGTAATGTAGTCCAACAACTTGTTACTTGAATGGTGAATGTTCCATGTAAATGGAATGAAAAAACTCGCAATTCTTAATATTATGAAATGTTCTGTCAGGAGATTAACATTAAAGTTTTCGGGACAGAGGGATTTAAGGTTTTCTGTAACCTCAGTAAAGACAAGATGTTTTTTTGTCTTATTATGGGACATGTTTTCAATGTTACAGTTACAATGTTAAAGTTTTTACATGAACTATCCTGTTTCATGGATGTTCCAAAAAAAGTATATGTTGCTCCATAATTAATTGCAATTGTTGTAAAATGTATATGGTATAAGAGGAATAAAAATGATTTTACATGTTGTCATAGGAAAATAATGAATTGTTGAAATTGGGCTTAAATATAATAGATTATTTTAGTATTATTATTTTATTTTATATTATTTATGATGAAATAAAAGCAAAACATATTATACTGAGAAAGTCTACTGAAAGCAGAGAATGGTGTACATCAAGAAAATGTACTTATTATTCAGTATGAACTGGCATGAATTCATCAGGATGTCTATTTAGGTACCTGCCAAAAAATGCAGCGTCTTACCAAGTTCTTCAAAGAAGTCTGCTTTAGTCAACCTTTGTGTCTTCTTTTCTTTGTCTTTCTTGGTAACCAAAACGTGTATTTAAAATGCTTTTATTTCAGCAGAAAATTGGTCATGTATTTAAGTAAATATCTATACACAATACCTGCATGTTTTGCCCTTGTAAGTGAAGACGTTCTTTGCAAACACTTTCATAGAAGTCATAGTACTCCAAGAAAGACTTTTCCATCACACTCCTGGAAAACAGAAAGGAGTTAGTGCCTTATTGTTTTTAATAATAATAATAAAAACATTTTTTCTAACCAAAGAGATAGGTTTTCACTTTAGTCTTGCTTAAGCTCTTCTCTGCCTCAATTTAAGAGACACTGGTCAGTTACCAAATTTGGTGCTCAAAATATTTAATTTTTTTTATATTACAACACTTCCTCTTAAAATGCTTAATACAGCACAAAATCTATATCAATATATGCTGTTTCTACATGGGCCAGCATTATATCTTGACAAGCAGTTTCACTTACAATATTATATTTGATTGATTCGTTTTATTTCCACAGTCTAGTTGTATCGAGTGCAAAATGTTATTCAAATCTGTTGTACAATACAACATCATACATGTACAATAACAAATATTCAAACAAACACAGAGTATACCGCATTTAGTAAAGGAGAATCATTCAAAATTACACCGTAATTTCATCTGTCCATTCTTACAAAGGCTGTAAAAATCTTGCAGACAGACTGTTATGACATATAAACTACTCAGAGTTTAGTAACCTTACTGCAGTAGAAAAAAAAACTATACTGACAGAACCTTGAAACCTATTACGAGTCTTGATATCTGTATTTCTTTACCAAACTGTAATAAAAGACATGAAAACACTCTCTGTAATGCACAAGCAACAAATCTAAAAACAAAAAACAAACAAACAACAACCTTTGTTTATACGTTTTGATGATATTGTCAGAGTTAATGTCCCAATTCAAATAACCACTAATTAAATGTTCAAAAATTTAAAGGATTTTGTTTGTTCCTATAATCCACAATGATCAGTGTTTTTTAATGTATTAAACTGAAGGTCATGGAGTACACCATGCTACTGATCGATTCACCTTCTGCTGATGTCCACTCATTATTATCCATGATCAGGCCTGTTATGTTGGTGGTGTCTGCATATTTTTTTTCTGCACAATTTTAAGATATTTACTGAGAGATACCAGATCATTAGTACAGAGGGAAAGACACTGCAGCTGAAATCTATAATAACACTTAAATAATTACTAGATAGATGTCTCAAAATGTGATAGAAAACACATCACCAACTGATCAACTAGGTTAATAAGCAAATTTATATAAATCTAATTCTGAGGTTGCATGAGGATTAAGATGGGCAAAGACAGCAAATGCCTTTATAGTGAATTGGTTTTAGCAACTGTAGGCACAAGGAGGCTGACTTCTTTAAACCACTGTGGCACAACACACTGACTCAGACAGGTGTTATATATATTCAGAAACACTAAGGCCAGTTGAGAAGCACAATGTTATAACACAATATGGAAAAGCTTATCTGATCCAGAAAATTTATTTGGGTTAAAATGTGTTTTATGTTACAAACAGATAAGGACCTCCAACACTACAACTGTAGTCAGGATACATGCTTTCCAAAGTAGTGGCGTCTTGCCAGTTCAGGGTAAAGCAAAAACAAAAGAATCTGCCTTGTTGTTCCTATAGTTTCGAAGGGCACATATTAGATATGATATGATATGATATGATATATATGCCAGAAAGACAAGAGTATTACGCCATTTATTTGTTGAGAAAATTACCCTAGTACATATTTAGGAATGGCAAAGGCTATGCCATCTGGTCCAATCCCATAGAGTATCCACAGAAGGATCAGTTGCTTATGTCTTGGTGCCATACACTACAGCACCACACACAGTCAGAAAAACCATATTGGATGTATAATGTTAAATTAGAATTTCCTTTGTGCAACATTTAGATAAATGGGATTGGGTGGGGTTATAAGTTGTACTAGAATTTCAGTTGCTGTCTTTTAGTCCACTTATATACAGTCTGTGGATCAGTCTGTGGGTTAACCTTTTCCCATAATGCTCTGTGAGCCTTGGGTGCCCATGAATCTGCTGCCGGTTCACAAGCTGCCCTTCCTTTGAACACTGTGGTAGATATTAATCATTGCATACTATGAACACCATACATGACCTGCTGTTTCGGAGATGCTCTAACCCAGTTGTCTATCCATCACAATTAGGCCCTTGTCTCACTCAGATCCTTACACTTGTCCATTTTTCCAGCTTCCAACACATCAGCTTTGAAAACTAACTGTTCATTTGCAGCCTAATATTCCACACCTTTTAAGTGCCACTGTAATGAGATCATCAAATGTTATTCACTTCACCAGTCAGTGGTTTTGTGGCTTTAATCTTAAGATAATATTGAACATGCGCGCACACACACACACACACACACACACACACACACACACACATACATACACATACACACATACACACACATACATACAGTACTGTGTAAAAGTCTTAGGCACATGTGAAGAAATGTTGTGATGAGGTTTTGATTATTTGAAAGAAAAACCCCACAATGAGCAGTAAACAGTAATAAAGTAAAGAAAGTCTGGATTTGGTTCGACTACACTTTGCTTTTTTGTTAAATAGTCGCCCCAGGTTGGGACGATCCAATTTTATTAGTAAATTAGATGATCAATTTTACTGAGTGTCCTGGAGAACCTGTTTTTCTGGAGGGACGGACTGTCACACTCACTTCTTC
>JAOVVF010000025.1:19677587-19695551 GCA_028565595.1 Duopalatinus emarginatus
GGAGTATTTCAGGAGTTCCCCCCCAGGAAAGTACACCATTTTGAAAATAATAATAATAATAATAATAATAATAATAAATTATAACAGTGTTTGAGAATAAGCATACACAGTCTACAGTTGTCTTGCATATTTTCTTGTGATGAGGACCAAAAGAAAAGTCGTCTCAACAAATGCAGGTGATTTAAAATGGAACACACTGAAGATTTTTTTTTTTTTTAAGATTACTTGATACATACCACAGAAGGGACACTGACGAACTTGGCGCAGGCATACATGTCTGAAGCCTGAGGTGAGGGGGAGAAAAAAGAAAAAGGGGAGAGTCATCAACACAGACAATAGCAGTTTCCAATCTCATGTAAAGGTCAGGAACAATACAATAAAACCAAGATATTCAGGAGAGGAAAATGGCTAGACCATAGTGCAGAAAGCTAAGACAAATAAGGCGTTTGAGGGATTAATTAAAACTAAGGAAGATCAGAATAATAAACCGATTTACTTGGTGACAAATTCATAATTAGACGGCTTTAATTTTGGCACATTACAGCACAGTGAAATTATCCTCTCCTTCCCCTAGCATGAAGGGAATTTGAGGTTAGAGCACAGGGTAAGCCATGATCCAGTGCCCCTGGAACAAAGAGGGCTAAGGGCCTTTGCTCAAGGGCCCCAATAGTGGCAGCTTGGTGGTGAGGGGGCTTGAACCCTCAATCTTCTGACCATTAATCCATAGCCTTAACCATTCCCTCACAACTGCCCAACATATGCCTTTGTATGTTTTCTTTTTGGTGGTTTGTACAATACACATATATAATGTAAGGTTACTAGTAATTTGCTTTCTTTTGGGCACATTAGTATTGACCTACATTACTGGGACATTTTTCTTCATTAGATATTTCAAGCCTGGGTGTCATGGATGCATCAGGACGCATTAGATGCTGTGTGACCACATAAGTGGAAGTGACAGACTCACAATTAATGTCTAAGACTTTTGACCCTGTTCACACCTGTACTTAGTGTAATGCTGTCACCTTGTGATGGGATCACCCAAGATAAATGAGGGTCTGGGCAGACAATAGCAGCATGCGGAAAACGCTTAACTGCCACAGTCAACAATTTCATGGATTGAGCAAAAGTCGAAGAGCTGACGTGGGTTAATACATTAACATTATCTAAGCAGTCAGATCAATATAATACAATTAGTTACTGCAAGTATTAAATTCAGTGCTACAAAGACAGACCTTTAATGCTGATATTAAAATTATGCAACATGACAACAGGATTAAAAATACACGTAATCTATTAACTAAAAAAATAATAATTTTGAAGACAAAAGTGCAATAATACTTTAGCCATTTATGCCACTAGCGTCTGAACTTTCCAGAAATAATATAAATTCAAACATTTCATCCAAAACTTAAGAGGTAAAAAAAAAAATTAATGGTGGGTTGCATCTCTGATGGCTATGGTTTTTTAATTTCCCTCTACATCCATGTGAGATCAAAGTGAGATCTGGTGACCCTGAAGAGTCTCTGAAGGATAGTCAGGGCTTTCTAAAATTACAAGTTAGAAAATAAATGAATAAAATTAAAACAAATAAATAAGTCACAGACATCCCTTTACAAACTTTAAGAACAACTTTTATCACCAATGATGTAGATTTGGTGAAGAAAAAGACACAATCAAGGCCAATCCTTACTTAGGACATAAGCTGGCCAGTTCTTCAGACACTCAGATGTCGACAGCAGGAAATAAAGAACATCAATAGTTACATTTAGATTTCCTACATGTAAGATCAATAAATGAGAACGTGTTTAAAAGAATAGTGGAAGGGGGCGTCTTGTCCTTGACCATACTTAACCTAACTTGTCCATTAGCTACTGCGCCTAAAGAGGCAGGGCTCGACACTAGGCCTGAGAGCCTACGAGTTTTACACACCTTACAAGTGTCAGATAAGACAATGTATAGATATTTGATCACGAACTAACCTGCAGTCAGAATCTGTAAAATTACCCGCAAACACTTGTTCATTAGACATTTACAGATTCAACGCTATTCAACTGTTAACCGTCAATGACTTTCCTGAGCCTCACAGCTAGCCGGTTAGCCTTCATTGAAGGGCTGTGGTAGCCCTTACCCGTTCATGCGAGATACCCAATGCAATTTTATAAGCACATGTATTATATACGTAACCAAAAAAAAAGCAAATAGATGATATTTCCATTAGGACCACGCGTCTAGCTAAAACCCACACCGTTTGACTCACCTATTTAATACACAAGGGCCAGGAGACAAACTTGAACCTAGAGTCAATGAGCGCCGTGTAAAACTGTCACCTTGTCATTTATAAGCTTATGAACTACGTCCTCAGCTACCATTGGACAAATAGAAACAGACGACAACTGTGATTGGCTGTACGCCATGTCAAGCGTCAATAAAATGACCAATGAGACAGTGAACACGCAGACATGCCTTTGCTGGTTGGTTGAAATCATTATACAAGGCGGGACTGTTCACAAGTCCTATTTTAACTGGGTGATATTGCCGGGAACGAGAGAACATGCGCCCTTTGCCAACGAGGAACACCGGAAACGGATGCCGGAAGTCCCGCCCCTGGTAAAAGGGATGGCGAATACCTTTAGTACACACGGTGGAGCTGCAGGGGGCGAAATATACATAAAGCACAAGTCTGAACGAATTCGACTCATGGTACATCAATATAAATAATAATAACACACACACACACATACATATGTGTGTGTGTGTGCGTGTGTGTTTTATTTATTGCTAAAAAGCATTGTTACAATTACACACACACACACACACACACACACGTGTGTTGTATAATTGTATATAATTGTGTGCATAATTGTAACAATTAGCAATAAATCTTATACCGTAGAAAAGCCTGTTAGTTTCCCTTTTTAATTGTTGCCAAAATTATAAGGAACCTGCATTTGTGTTGTGGGATGCGTATTCAGTAGAGCTGAATATGTGGGTTGCGCCCATGAAAAATTAGTGAAATCTTCTCTGCCATTCCCAAATAGCTTATTCTGCCATTGACTCAACTGGTGTTTAGTTAACTGGATGATAATATTATATATTATATTATAATGATAATATTATATATTATATTATAATATAATAATATTCCATGCATATCTCTGACCAAATTTTCTATTTAAAATGGCACTGATTAAAAATTAAATGACGTGAATATATATTTTGAAAGCATTTACCAGCAGCTGAAAGGTTGGAATTTGTTGGAGATTCTTTTGAAATATGGTATACAAGCTGCAGTCATTAAGTATCATGCACTGAATTAATCAATTTATCCATAAAATGACATCAATTATTACTTTACAGATAGATGTACAGTATGTTATGAATGCTATGAATTTTAATGCAAAAGAATTTATATACAAAATGTAAAAAATATGTGACCAGAATAAACACAGAAATATAGGTTAGATATTATTTTTGTTGCTGACATAAATAAACCATTTTAGGGTCATTTCGCCCTTTTCTTGAACTAATCAAATATAGTTACATAGCTAATTGAAATATTGTGTAGTGGCCCTCATATCTGATGCATACATTATGCAATAATGAAAGTATACATGATGTAGAACACAGTAATCAACAAATCCCCAGTGCACTTGAAAATGATTAAGTTTGTCACTTTTGCCACTGTATGCAACATTTAAAAACTGTATGCAGTAATATGTAATATCTTCTGGGTCCAACCATGCTTTTAAAATAACAATCACAATGGCCAATTTTGCCAAGCTGCACAGAACACTAAAAAGGCCACAGATAAACATTCCATTTATGGTAGCACAGTGTGAATTTTTAATTTATTTTAATTATTGCTAATTAAGTCATCCATAGAAATCCTTTTACAGATAAGCACACATATTCATTATGTTCATTATGTTTTGGCAACATACATTTTAATGTGCAATTGTAAATAATCCAAGATATAATTTAAAGTTACAAGTATTATATTGTTTGTCTTAGCATGAGTTGCAAATAATAACATAAATGTTGCAATAGCTGCATTAATTGTATATTTTCTAAAGACAACAATGTAGAATATGTTATGTACTTAGATACAAAATGAGTTAGAACACATCATCTTTCTTAAGATGGACAAATAAAACATGATTTATTGTTAGAAGATTAGATAATCCTTTGAAGTCAGTAGCTGAAGTTAACCATTCATTAGACGTATCCAGCTTGTGCTAAGCTGCTTTAGTTTGCATTTGCACGTAATGGGAGATGAAATGGAACTACAAAAAAATGTCAATAGGAAAATTTGCACAAGAAAATTGTGTAGTAATTTCTTAGCTCTGAAGCTATTTTATAGTCAAACAGTACAGTCATAGGTTGCACTATGCTATACTAGTAGTTGTACATGATATATATTAGCAAGAATCACTGATACAAACATATCCAGTTTGGTTATGTTAAGTAACACGACAAGATTTTTTAAATGACATGTGAAGAAAAATTGAAGAAATATGAGTAAGCCTGAAATAAAAGATTTCAAATGCAGCTCATATGTGATGTTAGGTAGTGTGCAACTGCATTCTCAGCAGGAGGTTCATTTGATAAGTTTTACAGATGACAGGGGCAATAAATTATGATGCTTTAAAGACCTAGAACAAGCAAGATTCTTTCTCTGTTTGAATAGGGGCCAACAGGCTAATCCACTAAATTTTACATCTCCATAACTTTACAAAACACTAAACCTACAAATGTGTCACTCTTTGATCAGTTTTATTAATATTACGAATTTTTTAAAATTATAATATTGATAATATTAACAATAAAAATAAAATAAATGCATACCCCTATGTATGTATAAACATCTATAAGCAAATTCTTTTGCAGAAATATTGGCACAATATCTGTAGTGCAGATTTGTTTATTTTATTTTTTTTTTTACAGTATTTTTTTGTTATTTAGACAGTACAAAATCATTTTAAAATTTCAAACATTACCAAAAGACAAATGCTACCGAAAAAGTTAGTTAGTTTTGCATGCAAAAGGACGTGTGACAATCGAACCCACAAGAAGAACTAACCTCAGAATACAGAAATCAGTAGACAATAATAATATTGTAATAATATAAATATTTTTTTTGTCATCAGAGGCATATTTTTGTAGTCTATTATTATTTTTTACTAATTACTGAAGAAACTTATGTTTCAACCTAAATGGGACAGAAGGTAACACACTTTTCCTACATTGGTCAAATATACTAAGCAAAAAGAGAGTATAAGTACAAACCTGGAATTAAAGAAATCCTGCTTGATTTAGAAGAATAACTGAACAAACTAATAACATCCTACATTTTTGTTGGTTTGCAATTGCAATAATAAAAACATATTCAAACATTTTAAAATTAATCTTTTAATCTTTAAATACATCTACTTACATTCAACAAAATCAAGCAGCACAATATGTTGTCTATTGTACATAGCTAAGAACAAATTGTATACATAAATATATATTTTTTACAATTATATTAATAAAAAATTATATGTATATTTTATGGACACTACAATTTAATAGTACATTTTTATATTTTTATTTTGGTCATACTGTGAACTGCTACTAATACTACCTCCACCCCACCACCACCAATACTACTACTACTACTACTACTACTACTACTACTACTACTAATAATCACATGTGTATAATCTAATAATCCATCTGTTGCACAAAATTACACAAGAAATCACTGTGTGTACATGTTTTCTTGTTCACTCACAAATGTTGCTGGCAGAAGGAAAACCAGACTGGACCTTGTAAATTGCCTTCAGTTGCCCCTTTGCAAGTGAAATGCAGTCGCCAATAAATGTATAATAGGGACCCAAAAGACACAGAGGTTGGGGGGTGTTGTAGTGTGTTTATGGGGGGAGGGGTGCAGAGAGCAGGTGTCAGTTACTGAGGTTGCCTACAGACGACTGATCCTTGTAGTTCCTAGTAGAAATCTTCACTGTTGTTCTAAGCGGAGTCTTTAGCTAAAGCAATATACTGTTATTATTATTACTGTTACTGTTAAAATTAATATTTTAACACACTATTTTCCCTTCCCTAAAATATAATGTAAGGGTTAGCTATGATATTATTTTATAGATTAAGTAGCAAATGAATAATAATAGCCAACAGGTTATTAACCTCCCTCAGACTGCTATTTTAAGACTTTCACCATTCCACAAAACAATTCTCTTTCCAACACCAAATCTTGTTTTTGTTTATTTACCACATTAGCGCATAATTACCATGTTAGTGCTTAAGTGCTTGATTAGTGCTTAATTTTCAATGTTGACTTTTTGTTTGGGCCTGAAGCCTAAAGATTTACTACCTGGTTTATAAAAATGAGTATGCAGACTGGTAGGAGAGAGAGAGTGTGTGTGAAGAGAGAGACAGGAGAGAGAGAGAGAGAGAGAGAGAGAGAGAGAGAGACAGAGAAAGAGAGAGAGAGAGAGAGAGAGAGAGAGAGAAAAGGGGGCTGGGATTGATGCTTAGTTATAGTCACTTTTAAGCTTAATATAAATATGGCATATTCTGCTAATGTTTATGAGACATTAATTGGAATTGTTGGGTAATTTTAAATCTGTAGTGTCAGAGCCTCAACTAAAGGTAACGTTACATTAACTATATGTAAATTACTGCAGTTAGGTATGTACAGTTATAGTTATTGTCTGGACCGTTTCAACATTCAACAGATTTTTTGCTAGAAGAGTAATCAGCAGTGAATGGATACAACCCTACCAGCCCCCATCCAGTCCGAATGTCAGTTTTGTGAAGCCAGAGAAGCTGCTTTCTTTTAATAGGCTAGAAAGGACATGAGGATTGCGAGCAGGCATTCACAGTGTTATTACACTCCTGGGTTGCACATAGCCTGGTGCTGAGGCTGGCAGAGATGAATGGCACGGTGGAGCAGCAATTAATAATGTTTTTACAAGAGCAATGGA
Source organism: Duopalatinus emarginatus (assembly GCA_028565595.1). NCBI lineage: Eukaryota > Metazoa > Chordata > Actinopteri > Siluriformes > Pimelodidae > Duopalatinus > Duopalatinus emarginatus. The sequence goes on from JAOVVF010000025.1 coordinate 19,684,574, forward strand.
GGCACACAGAAGCTGTGGACAGATCAAGTGCTGTATTGAAATGTGCAGGTGAATTGATTGGCCCATTGGATTTTCTGTAGAAATCATTCAGATTAATTGAAAGCATGGGGAGGAGAAAGCAGGGAGGAGGGAAATTGGGAGACCCATGATTTATAGGCCCTGCTCCAAGAGGAAGACAAAATGGCGACCTTACAGCTGGAGACATAAGGGGGCGGGTCTCACCCTGAATGTCATTCAACCATACTTATTGCCCTTACAGTTAGTATTGGCAGGTAGACCATTTTAGCGGTTTAGAATAAAAAAGAGCATTGTAAAATAATAAATCACATAATGATAGACACTACAGATGAAACAATATAATCCACACAATGAAATAATGTCTTTAATTAGGTTATCGTTCACAATTGTTTAAGCTATACAATGTTTGATCATTTTGCTTAAAAATACATGATGTGAAACATTTATTGCCAGAATATAAAATTAGACCATAACTTTGTATCACACAGCCACAATATGTTTTTGTTAAACAGTTTCTAACAGAGCCATGTCCCAGAAAACGGGTATTAGCAACTGAATAGCCCAAATTATGAATAAACTGAATTACATGCATGCAATTAAAAACAATCAAAAACAATCTGAGAAGAACAACAGCATGTAACTTTTTTGTTAAATGAGTAAATAATATCTATCTAGTCTAAATATATATTTAGATAAAGTTTTGACTAACACCAGCAGCAATTCATAGCAAGGATAACACAACAGAATTATGGAGTATATTGGATGAGCTGAACAAAACAGGTTATGCGCAACCATTCTATTAAATACTTTATTTAAAGACAACATTCTGGCTTATACATTATTAATCATATCTTTAGCTAGAGATTGAAGACAAATATTTTTGGACTGTATTGCTAAATTAGCTTAAAAAAATTTATTGCCATTTATTATTGCTTCACTCTTTATAAAAAGAAAAGGTAATTCGGATTTATTTTAAGGTCCAATGTTACCTAAATTAATTTTATAGTCTAGTGCTTCAGATTTCAGCTGTAGATTTCTAAAGAACACGCCTAATGTCACAGTGACAAATAAAAACTCCTCGAGATGACATAAGAAAGAAATCTTAGGAGGAACCATACTCAAAATAGAACTCATCCTTCCAGACATTTCTATCTTCAGCCACAGATTTCAGCTCACCTTATGAATCCTCAGATATTTCTAAGCCACACTGTATTATATCATTAGTCCAGCAGGACTAGGGTCTCTGTCTAATGTAATGTCTGATAAAGTTCTGGCAGGAAATCTTTATCCCCCCAAACTCCTCTGACTCTTTTTTTGGAGGGGCAGCAGCTCTACTTCAAGCCCTCTTACCCTACCACAGAGAGCAAGTGCAGCAACACTGAGGAGGACTCTATTTTTTCATATCCTGTACCTGCCACACTAGTTCTTTTGCCACATATTGTTACTGTAGACAGAGATGCAGCTCAACCAGTAAAGATACAACACTAATCTAATACAAAAATGAGGTCTTGCCTTACTTACACAGTACAGTGACTGTATCAGTGCCATCGCTGGCCTTATCTGCTTATTAATGTCACACTCCATGACATGCCCACCAGGGTCAGGTTCTCTCCCCTCACATGAAGTAAATATCTGTTATATCTGTAAATATCTCTAAATTTGTTCTGTATGGGGACCATGGCCTAGAACTTGAGGTGCTGAATCTTGATGATTAACAAATAAGACTTCACAAAATTAATTATTGAATTAAGAGATGTTATTAAATGACAGTTGTTGATAGTTGCATGTAGGTTTTCCTTGTTGATAGTTGCATGTAGGTTTTCACTCATTATTAAAAAACTCCTGTAGTCTGTATACTTAAATAATACTTAATACTTTAATAAATATTCATTGCTTAAAATGGCTCATTGTCAGTATTTGTACTTGGACATAGATTGATTTACTGCTAGTAAATGATATACGTATTTTACTGTTATAATATTATTTATACTTCACAATATTCATTATTTGTTTAATGCATGATGGGAATAGCTGTGCAATGGAGAAAAAATGTGACTCATGATTTGGACTCTTCTGTCTAAATGCTATGGTTTAAATAGCATTAAATACTAGGTTTGTATTGAATTTATACTGTAGTATGTGTCCTTAACTAACCTTAGGCCATAAGGCTTTATTTGCTGGTGATTAGTTCATTGAGTCATGGCTTGCATATTATTTTGTACATAATTGCACATTATATTGTATATAATTGCGCATTATATAGGCCTGTAACATGGGCTTTTTAAGGGATGTTTGAGATACTGATACCAAGACAAAAAAAATGTATATTAGTTAACTTGACAGTAAAAAAAAAAAAAAAAAGACCTTTGCAAATCAAGGCTTATGAATGTGTCATATGTCTGTTATTCATTGGACTCAGCTGAAGTCTTTTATCCTGTGCAGGGTGCTTTTTGTCTTCGTGAGAGTTGGTTAAAAATTAACCCATAATGGCACCAGTCCTTCCATAAAACATGGTTGCCTTCTCTGACATAATATTTGATGTCTTAGCTATCATTGTGTTGTTCCTGTTGATTTTCTTGCCTGATGGTTAAAGCAATATTATCTTGCATGCTGGTTAAAGCAATATTATCTTTGTATATGTTATATTAAGTTTGTTGTAAATATGGTCTTAAAGAGACAACTATTTTTTCATGCTTTTTCTACTGTTCACTAACATTAACTCTCACATCTAGTTATATAATAGTTTGGCTCCAAATCCAGTAAACATAAGGAGCAGTTGTTAACAAGACTTCTTCCTTACCTTAACCAGCACTGGCTCCAGCACCTGCACCAACACCATGTTGGTGGTAAATGGGTACCTACATAATTTCTTCAGTCATAGGGCTGCAGAATGAGGGAGGTCAGGAGCAGAGGATGGTGGGCTCTCAAGCCTGCAGGCAGACATGGGTTATGGGCAGCTGTGTGTCTGTAAAGACAGTGGGGACACAACGTGGCAGGCAGCACCATGGCTCTCCGATTACAGTACCTGTCTATAAAAACCTCTCCTGCAGCAAGCATCTTTCTCACTGTTGACCTCCCAGGGTCTCTAGAACCGTGTGAATGATCTGGGGTCTGCTTCACTTATTAGCTCACTTTTGATGTTTGCACTCAGCTAATGGCTCGCTCACCTAACACAAACTGGACAGCTGCAGGGTGGCACATGAAGATTTGACTTGAGAAGTGTCAGCTTGAGGAGGAACAAAACATTTGCAGCAATTAACCCATTAACAGGCCAGGGAAGATCTTGTGTTATTACTATAGCTATTACTAAAAATCAAAGAATATATGTACGTATACCTATCATAAGGTTTGTAATAGAGATTTGTAATCAGTGCAGCTAGTCTAATATAAAGAATGTGCCATTACACGAAATGAATTGTAACTTATTTAAAAAATTTCTGACATACTCTATGACATTCAGAGGTTGCTGAAGGACTCAGAGAAAGTAAAGTTAAAGTCCAGGTTCTTATGTAGCTCCAGCAAAGACTGTTTTATTGCGACTTCTTTACTGCATAGTGTGGTGCACGCCTTTTTTTTACTGTGCAGAGAGAAGTTTTAACAGTCAGGGAATAAGTATTAAGCGCCATATGAAAGATGCAGGTCCTTCTGAATGAGCTTCCTCTGATGTTGTTTACAAGAGGCAGGCCATTTAAAGAGCCTCTTCCCTAACCGCAGGAAGTCAGAATGTCCTCTGCTTAATTATTGTCAGGGTGCATGATTTTTACAGCATCCTGATCATAATATAATACACTGAACAATTTTATGTTGGCATGCTTTTGAACATGGAATATTCTTATTCCCCTTTAACTTTCCTTAACCCCCATAACTCCTGTCTTATAATTCAATCTGTCACATTAAATCATATAATTTAGAAGCCTCTATGAATGATTCATTAACTGAAACAGAGGTTGTGTCGGTGTGTAAAAGAATAATGAATGTAATTGTGGACTCACCACTGACTATGATGTCCTTTCCTTGATTTTCAGCTTATTTAAGCTTTATTTACTTATTTACACATCGAGTACCTATCTTACCTATGTCACTAGAATGTAAACTGGGTCTTTTCTAGTATAGAAAGAGTCATGCTGGGCATTGTTTTTGCACACTTGATTGTGATCATGGGTGTTCCATTTATCTGCACAAGAATCCTAAATGTGAACAGTGTTTCCTAAACCTTAGTTGAATGATTTGTACAGTGTTTGTATAGATGTAAACATGTTCCTAAATTTTACTTATAGACTGTTTATTAATTATCAAATATCTTGTTAATATTTGCATGGACCCCTTTTAGAGGACCCCCAAGTGCCGTTGTATGGTGCGATACAAGCAATACAAGTAGCAGGTTAAGTAATTAGTCATGGTAATTTCTCCAACATGAGTAAAAAAGAAAACCTGTATGAATTACAACATCTATCTATCTATCTATATATCTATCTGTCTGTCTGTCTGTCTGTCTGTCTGTCTGTCTATCTTTGACCTATAAAAGTATGTGCATTGCACATTTAACATTTACCATCTCTAAGCTTATTATGGCCTATTTAAATGCTATAAATAAATCTTAAAGATATGCTACTTTAATATTGCAGTCATTCTCTTGGGCAGAAGAACAAGAGAAGGTACAGATTAGTGATTATTTTTATGTCATACATCCTTGTTACTACTTTCATTCATTTGCAAGTTCATACACTTTTCAGTTTGCATACAAGACTATTTCCTTATTTGCATGTCACTTTTAACACAAGAACAAATCCACAGATTTAAGATCAAGATTCGGGCTGTATGAATATTGAAAACTGATGCTCTTCATCCCAGACTTTTAGAAAACTGTCTTGAAGAAACAATTGCTGCTTAGAAAAGCAGCTTGTGATGCTAAACATAAAAGCTTATGATGTTGGCCAGTAGGTGGCATGAGAGACATAAGCGCCCCAGGTTTTATTCAATGCACATTTTAGACTTAGTGAATTGCACTGTGTCTTCGTATTATTCATCAATCTGTACTGAAAAACGCAAGAGATACAGAATAATTAAATGCACCTAATTACATACACTACTAGACACATTTACACTTATACACAAGTTCAAAAGCATAAATGCACGTGAAATACATAATGCTAAACACAACAACCCAACACTGAAATATTCACTTGTATCCAAAACATAATGTGCTAAACTAAGTGTGTACAGACAGGTACAGAATTAAGTAGCCTAGAATAAGATGTGTTTTTATTCTGTGGAATGTGGAATGTGGAAATTAAGTCATGAATACACAACTGCAGCATAAACTTTCATGTACTATTTTTTTTCACTAATTACATGGTCAGCTATCAGTTTGGCGTATTACCCTCATAGCTAACATTATACTACAACATTCCCAAAGTACTCTATAATTTTAACAGTCATGTTCTTTCACAAGTTGCACAAGCAATAACATATTATTACTAGAAAGGTCTCAAAATCCCCTATATGGTACACCAGAGCTAAAAGTGTTTAAACACTGTATAGACACCATTTTACCAGCCAGCTAGGGCAAGGTCTAGCATACATTTTTATCCAAGACACATAAAAGCCAGCCAAACACATCATTTCTAGTTGCTGCCTGTGCCGCTCAGCATCATTGGGCAGTAACAAATTAGCAAGAAGGCACTATCTTCCCTTTTTAGCATACATGAGCTCACAGGCATAAATAATCCCTCTTTACAACCATGGTGATTAAAAACATCTCAGAACATGCCAAATTTTGAAATAAATAGACAACAACAACAGCAGGCGAAGGGACTGTGAATCAGTAGTCTTTAGGACCCGTACAGAGGCCAATAAAAGTAGCTATAGCATGTCTCATTGCCAGAGTAAGTGTGCAGACTGGCTGCTCTGTATTCAGGGCCAGTCACATACATATCTTAATATACGGCACATACAGCTGAGCTCCCCTGCTATTTAATTACATGTGGCAATAATATGGTAGGCATTGTACTTTAAGCTACAGATTTGATCACACTGCACAACCAAACAACAATTAATAATATCTCATTTAGAATTAAATTTCAGTAATAGATATGCTTTAGATGTTATCCAAATAAGTGACATTTGATATAGTGTGTCTGAACAAAGCAATCTCTGGCAACTGTAACCTTGCTTTCATTATTTTTATTATGATGATGATGATTATTATTATTATTATTATTATTAGTATTATTATATAATAATAATAATAATAATAATAATAATAATAATAATAATAATAATAATTGATTATATTCATCCTCATCAAACCATTCAGTGAAGCTTCAGTAGCATAAGAGAGCCAATAGTTTCCTTTAAATGAACTAATTTATATATACTATATGGACAAAAGTATTCAGACACACCTATATAAAATCAAGGACCTTGGCATGCAGTCTCCCTTCACAAAAATTTGTGAATGTATGAGTCACTCTAAAGAGTTTACTTAAATGTGGTACTGTAATAGGATGCCGCCATTACAACAACTCAGATGGGGACTTTCTTTCCATTCTAAATAATCCACCAACAGCTGTAATTTTTTGCGGTGCAACTGCAAGTAGGAGGTGATTAAGCAGGCTATATATGGAAGGTGCCTGGTTTAAAAAAAAAAAAAAATACAAAGGATGGTACCCCACATCAGATTCAGTCATCCTCTATAACCAACATTAGACTCTCTGGTCATAATAGTTTCCTCTCCTCATCAGTCACCAAACTTGTAGTAAAATTGGACCTTCAACTTACCATTGAAGCTCATATCAAACACGTTTTCACTACACTTCTGCTCAATTCTTTATTCTACACTGTATAATTTGTTCTCAGGTAGCCAATATATTCTATTTTGTGCAATAATTCTTAAGATGTTCCATCTGCTACTGGATGCTGAAATGTTGGTCTACACCTTTGTCTCCTCCAGGACTGGATTGGACTATTGTAATGTGCTTCTAATATAAATGTCTAGAAAGAGTCTTCAGAAACTGCAGTATATTCAGAACAGTGCTGATAAATTGCTGATGATAGTACAAAAATATGTTTCACTCTCTTCACTGGCATCCTGTCTCTGCCAATATTGTTTGCTTACTTACATATCAGTGTATCTATGGCAATGCCCCTTGTTACTTGAAAAAACTACTCACCCTGAAACCTCATCCTAATCTCTCTACTCTACAAACTCAAACACCCCCCCCCCCTTCCAAGAACTAAGCTCTATTAGTAGTATTATTATTAAATTATTATTGCTATTGCTATTGTTGTTGTTGATGATGTTGCTGTACATACCTTTTCAGGTTTATTAGTGATTTTGATTTAAATGGTTGTTTAAAAAAAAAAAAGGGGGGGGGGGTGGTAGAATTGATTCCCTACCTCCACATACACTAAAGTACCAGAAAAACTGTTACACCAGTCTAGTATTAATGGACTCCACTAGCTTACAGAAATATTTTGTAGGCAATGAACACCATGCGTCCTGCAGAATGGTCCACAATTCTGTTGTATTGTGAGGTGTAGGATTTCTGTGGTCCACAGATCATTGCATGGAATCGAATAATGTTGAGATCTGGGGACTGAGGTGTGAATGAATCCCAAATTCAGGACATGAATGAGTGTAACTCATCAAAAAGACAGCGCACATAGCATTCTCCTGTCAGAGATGTTTGTAGATGTAACAGGGGTCCCATGAAATGCCAATTAAACAAACCCCATACCATTCTAGAGCCACCACCATTCTATGTATTTTGTCTGATGATTGATTACATAGAAAAACTGTGTAAAATATCTAACTATGATCATCATCAAAAGTTTGATACCACTATTACTAGAAATGTTAATATTGCCACTACTATTACTATAATGTAGTAAAGCATCGACTGATATATCTCTGCAATTGCTGTTGTTATATGTGTCACCTTATAGAAGGATCGATGACATGGTGGACCATGACAGGGTGGACATTTTTGCTAAATCATTTCATGAGCCATACGTGGACTCTCAGTTAGCACAATAATGTATTATTCATTATGCTGAAGTTTACTGTATACAGATTGTCAAATATAATTTTCATCTCTGAAAAGTATGTATTGTATTAATCAATATGAAAAGGTAGACATATGAAGCTGAATGACATCCAACTACAAAAACAATATGATAAAAATTTGGAAATATAAATGTAGCCACTTCATGTATCTGCAGCAATTGTTTCAGCCTCCACTGAGGACAGACAAAACCCTGCTGGTAGTCACTGATTGCATCAGCTGGTCTTTTAAATGGGCAATTACCCCAAAATGACAGAGTGAACAGCAAATCCAGAGACACATACTCTTATGATCAAAATAACTTGTTTCATTAAAGATTATTTTAAGAACAATGGGAACATAAACTATTTTCATTTTGTGTCATTTGACCACTTGTTGCATTCACTAAAGTCCTACAGAAATGTAGGACATGCCAAAATTGCATATATCTAATTAAAGAAAATAGTATAAAAATGAAAGAAATTCATTTCAAGTGGCAAATCATTACACTGATGTGTGTGTGAAATTGCATAATTTCAATATTTTGTATTCTGTTTTATATTTTGTACAATATAAAAAGCTGATTTGATTTACACTATTTTGGTATCACTCTGAGGGAGGTGTTTTGATGTTTCAGCCTAATCATAACTTGCTCTATTAACAGTGACAGCAAATGCAAATGCAAATGCCACTTGAAATCAATTTTTATTTGCATAGTTTTTATTTGCATAAGTGAAATAATGAAGTAATCACACAAATGTGGCCATGTAACAGCTGAGGCTTCAGTTGTTCAATGACATTCCTTTATTTGGGCCTTCCCTAACAGTTGCTACAAAGAAGGATGTGTTTTAATGTTGTAGTGTGCCATGATGTCTGTTTATGTTATGCTGTAGCCATGATTTTTTAGAAAACTTTTAGGACAATACATGTGGGGCACAGTTTTGTGGCATGTTTATGTGCATTTGTCAATTCAGTAGTTGTGATACCCTTCAAGTGCATCTGTCTGTGCATAAACCTATACCTTACTGGGTCTGATGAGCTGAACACACATTGCTGTATATATATCACAAAAGAATTTTCTCAATGGTATCTATAACAACGCCTTGTCAAAGATCCAGATGAAACCATTATATATCCTGAATACCATGATTAAGTTGTCAGTTGGTAAAAATTCATAAAAAACTGTGCTTCACTTTGTAGCCAAGCTACTGTTTTTATTCCTGTTGCACCTAATAATGTTACTCAGGCTTAAAATGGGGATTTTAGAGCATAATTGGAGTTTCTCTCTTAATGCCGAAAATACTGGGCAGAGACTGTTGTAACAAACCACCCTTTCTGATTTACAAGTTTAGTGCAATTGCAATTGCAAGTTTAGTGATTGCTTGTGCTGTTTAGAGCCTATTAAATTCCTCATTTTGGTGCAAACATGGCCGTAGTTTTGTTACACTGACTTCATGAAAGACACAGTATATCTGGCAACACACATGATCTCCTTGAATATATTTACGAATTAGTTGTAATTCAAAATGTACTAAAAAGGCAGAATTACTTCATAATTCTTTTTGAGCACAGTCTACTTTAGGTATGCTTAACATATCTATTTTTTTCTGGTCTGAGTGAGGTTTGTGGTTATAAGTCACATAGATACAGTGTTGGGCTACTTTTTAAAATGTAGTGAGCTAAGCTATCAGTTACTCAACAATAAATTAAGCTTGACTACCCAAAAGCTATCACCTGTAGAAATACAGCAAGCTAAGTTATACAAATAAGGCAAAAGTATCTTAACTACTCAGAAACTACTTAACATTGTACCAACCTAATGCCATATCAGTGGACAGTCAGGTTCACTGGTTAAAACACTGATTAAAGGGGAGTCCATGGTCTAACACAGTGTAGACACTGCATTATTTGAAGCATTGAGACATAAATAAAAGCTACAGTCTTACTGCTGGGAATAGGACCTTAAACAGCTCTCTGAACAGACTATCTCAATAACTGGAGCCTATTGATAAAAACACATCTGTATATGTTAATATAATTTCACAATGATAAAAACATGTAAGCTTTAAAAACACTTAGACCAGAGACGGTGGATAAACTGTCTTTGACAGGTTAGTACTGCCACTTTTGTAGGCTAGTTTCCCTTCTGCTAGTCAGCATGAGCTAACATCCTATACATATATTCCACTATTTTCACTCATTTCTAACACTTTTAGTCACTTTACTGTAGGGTATTATTTTGCAAACACACATTTCATTATAGCCTATAGGCCACGGTGTGAAGTCAGTGGACTTCTCTTCTCGCTCTCCTCCTGTCTCTTACTCCATCCTTTTGTGCCGTGTGTGTGTGCATGTGTCGCTCTAAGAAGGTCTGCTGGTTCCACTGCCATACGCATGCACATGTTTCGATAAGCAGAGTAGAAGCTTGCGCATAAACATGCTTCATTTCTGTCCTATTGTTGCGTTTCAAAACCGTACTGCTTTTCACAGTTATGTCCTGGAAATTGTGGTTTTTGTGGACGCTACGTCGCTATTTCATAAAAAAAATAAATAAATAAATAACGTAACTACTGGACAGTTATTTGATTCAGAAATCAGTGATGCTACTGCCAAGCTACAGCAAAATGTAGTTAAACTAATAGCTTCGCTACATATAATGGTGCTACTGCCCATTACTTCATAGATAATATGATTTAACTACAAACCGGATTCCAAAAAAGTTGGGACACTAAACAAATTGTGAATAAAAACTGAATGCTATGATGTGGAGATGGCAAATGTCAATATTTTATTGAGAATAGAACACAAATCACAGATCAAAAGTTTAAACTGAGAGACTGTATCAATTTAAGGGAAAAATATGTTGTTTCAAAATTTCATGGCGTCAACAAATCCCAAAAAAGTTGGGACAAGGC
>JAOVVF010000025.1:19699319-19709354 GCA_028565595.1 Duopalatinus emarginatus
TCAACATTGAAAGGTAAATAACAAAACAGTTTTTAATACAATGTCTAAAAATATTTGTCATTAACTAAAAAAAACAGTATAACATCTGTGCATTGTAGTTACCACCTTTCATTTCATCAATTTATTGTGCTGTTACAGTCTTCTATACAAGATACATAAGTAATCATCTCCTCTCCTGAAAATCAGCCTTCTTGTAGAATTTAGTTCTATAACATTGAACTAATACACAAGTACTCAGGAATATGAGTGATACATACAGCTTAATGTTAAATAAGGCAATGTCTTTATTGGGGCAAATGTATTTTTTCTCTGCAATCTAATAGTGCAACTGAGGGTTCTGAGCTACTTGCTAGACTTAACCCAAGACCAGCTCCACCTCTAGCTTTGTGTCCTTGGTCTGATGAAGACCAGTGGAGGCAGTAGGGGCAGAGGCAGGTTTTAGGATGTTGCATTGCATGCACTGGAGGATAGAGGACTGGAGAATGAAGCCCACCAATCCTGTTGTAGGGTGAGTTTGGAAATAGTACACTGTTTAGTGGTCTCACACAGCCAGCACTGTATGGACCAGACAGACCAGACAGAGATGGCATACCTGCCACACCCAGATGAGAGTAGAGCTGTAGGGGAACGTTGGGCAGCAGTGGGTATGGCAGCCCTGTCACTGCCTGGCTCACCATAAAGGCACACAGATTTGGGTCTAGTGGGTGAGGCCAGTTCAGACTATGGCGCTGTCGCTTATCCTTCATCCGTCTGTTTTGAAACCAGACCTGCAATTAGATAAAGGACAGAAAAATCACAAGAAGAGTGCTTATAGTGTCGCTAATCTTTTTGGTCTCTCCGTGTATGATGCAAATGTATTCATAATTATATATTTTTCTGATTTGGACCGAAAAAATAGGTTTGATTTTTTTTATATGGAACCAGTCCCTCAAAATGCAAAGCAAATTGTCAATTTATCCTTTGGCTCTAAAAACTACTAATTTTGTGTGCCTGTATTTTCATAACAAATACCTTTATGGTAGTCTCTGGCAGGTTAAGGGTCGCTCCCAGTTCGCACCGTCTGGCCCTTGACACGTAACTTTCTTTGCAATACTCCTGCTCGAGGCGTGTAAGCTGTTCCCGGGTGAATGCTGTCCGGTGGCGCCGACTTTGGTCTACACCGTTTATCAGGGCCATGCGCGTGCACGATTCCTCCTCCCCAGTATCACTGTCAGCGCGAAAAACGGAGGAGACTGGGGACTCTCTGCCTTCTGCCACTAAAAAAAACCCCACAAAGTAAAATCGATTGTAATGAAGAAAATCTCCTCCTAAAGCATATTCCTTGATTTATGTCAATTTTAAAGGAGATATCTTAGCCTATTGTTTTTAATGTATGAGACGCGATCATCCAGCTTGGTCTGATGGGTTACTTGCTGACAAAACACATCTTAGCTGGTCAAACTGGTAGAGCACTTTGACCAGCAGGTAAGTGAAGGCAAGAAGGAAAGAATGTCTAAAATACCACTACGTTTGCTGGTTGACCTCCATTCTGTACAAACTGGTACTTGATTTCACTAAAATGGATTATTCCAGCAGACTGTAATATCTGAGGCGCGTGCCCGATTTTTCCAGTACATTAACATTCATTTTAAATTACAAATAGGGATTTAGGCCTGGATGTGTACACCCATAGTTTGAGAACCTATGCAGACCAAGATTGTTGGCATTATCAATTGAAATAGTTCACTTACACATTGTCCTCGGACGATTCCCGCTTGAAGTTTGCCTACTTTGAAGAAGTAAGAAAATGCACTTCTGATATTAATCCAGATTACTTCTGAAGTGGTTCCGATGTTGTTTTTCTGTCATTACAGCGCCTATTTTAGCTAGTAGAACTTGTTGCGCTCCACATCTCGAGCCAAGTTTATTGTAAAGGTGAACGATTGAGTTGTTTTTGTAGCGTGTGCCCACCCCTCCCTTTATCTATTCTATCTCTCCGCCTGTCCCGTCTTCCACCTAATGAGAGACGCGCACAATCCGCCGCGGCGCCGCTTGGGCGCGCGGACAAGAGGAGGTGTAACATTTTCTTTGGTCTCCGACCTGCCTTTGTACTTTTGTTATGGAGAATTACGCACGACCTCCCTTTGCTTACTGTCACAGTTGCTTCTTTGGAGAGAGAGACCAACCGTGATTGTTCCGCAGCTTTTGATGTTTGTAATTTTGGAAGTTAGTCATTAGAATCCTAATGCCTTTGTAGGTTGAGGAGACACAGATTCTGTGTGTTACATAAGGGGAGCACGAATATGTCGTGAAACATCCGCATGGTTATGTTTAATAGGTTGAATTTAATAAATAATGAATGGACATTCAATTTAACATTTAAGCGTTAATGAATGGACATTCAATTTAACATTAAATCATGAATTCAATTTCTCTACATTCAGGTGGTAAATTTCTGTGTAACAGCTCCTGCCTTGGATTGCGAACTCACAGAGGTCATGTGACCTGACAGTTTTCACAGGATTATAATCTCTGAGGAAATTGGGTGTTGTAGCAATTACTTTGTTTCTGCCGGTAAAATGCCAGTCGTGTTAAAGTAGATACAGTAAGTCAATCACTAAATAACGTGTCTCACTGAATCAGTGGAATTGGATTTTCCTGGCTTTTCTTTCAAATAAGAGAGTAAAATAAATATAAACCATAACTGAACATTAGATAAAAAGTATACCGTACTAATGCACGGTGCATAGCACTGAGCATTATGGGATGATACGTTTATCTCAAATTTCCCAATCATTTCATCTGTACCCACAGGAATAATATTTTTAGAAATACGTGTATGTTAGTACAGAATGTATTTTGGCCGCAAACCTGTGTTCGCAGTTGTTCACTGACGACCAATGACTGCTTAAATCGATCAGACAAATTAACTTAAATATTTGTTATTGCTTTTGTCTTGGAAAAGTAGCTATGTTTCATTATAGCCTAAATAGTTGTAAATGTCAGGATACGTATGTATCTCAATTTTTTTTAATTTAACTTTGCAGTCGACTATGCCATGCATATATGCGCATATATGTGCACATATGCACAAATATGCACATATTTAATAAGGGATGCTACGTTCTGTCTTCACACGACGATGCATGATTGTTGTTTCATCCCTCAACTCATGATTCTTTATCACGTTTCCAGGATTGTATTGTTCTTTTCAGGGATTTTCACAAGATTGGAACAGATGTCGCGCATTGGTGATAAAATGTCACTGTCGCTTTAACTATAGCAGGCGTCTAGTTTAATTTGATCAGCCAAACCAGGTATAGGCCAATATTTGTAGCCATATATGGCTATGTGCTTTATGACTCAAGCTAACGTGTCTCAAGTGGTGTGCTAGGCTGGGGAAGTGTGACTTTTGGTGCATGCAGAGAAGAAATAGAACCAGGAGTGCACACCTATCAAAATTCGTCCTGATTATCCGCTTAAATTTAGCAGTGACAGCGGCGTAAACGCTTTGTGAAAAGATTTAGGACTCTGAACAGGGCAAGTATCTTAGCAAATATTTCCATCACTCATATTATTATTAGTTTATAATCAAGTAATCAAAAGTTCATTACAATTAAATGGCCAAATGTATATACACTTTACATACAACAGAACATTGAGCAGATTATTAGGACTTTATATAGCCTTTCATGCCACCCTCGACGTTCGTTTTAGCCTCTCTCTGCTGAAGCAAAATGATCCAACTTCACTTTGTTTGGTTTTTGTCTGACAAACCGCGCTCCGAAAAGAATTATTGATCTACAAAGAATTAAAAAAATCTACTTTCTTTCAGATTGTATAGTTTTTAGCTCTGTTGGTACAGTTTTAGCTCATGCTGATACATCATGCCCATGAATCCCCCAAACCCTCAACCTCCACCCGGCACCAAGTGGGCAAGGCCCTGGGCCGTCTCCCCTATTTTACCTTTTGCCTGCTCTTGCTGCTAGATGATGTCGTATTGGCCGTACAGACGTTACAGTATCTGTAATCTATCAACACTGTCCTAATCAGCATAATTCAGACCATGATTTGTCTAATGCGGATTTATATATTAGATTGCTTATATTTTGCAGCATTAAAAATTCAACAATCCAACGGATAAACATACAAACAAACAACAGCTTTCCATTAACACACACATGTTCAAGGGTTAAAAATAAGATCTGAGCCAAATATGTCAGTCGATTATACCATGGTACCTGTTAGCTTATACTTTTTAAGAATACTGTAGGTGCTTTGTGTATGTAGTCTGTACAGTGTAAATATTGTGAAAATTGACACAATGGGAAAAAATAAAAACAGTTGACACGTGTCTCATTACAAAATGTCTTTATAATTCAAATTCTTTTTGCTCAAGTATCATATGTTTGTTGGATTTTCATGCTTACATGCATATTTGGTCACTCGGTTATATTGGTTATAAATACTTATATACAGATCCAGATATTACCACTTGCCATGTTATACCTGCATACTTTAATGTAATATTTTATACTATGTCAATATTCTTTTTTATTATGCTCCTCCAAATATCCACAGCAAAATCTCATCTTTAGCCTGTGAAATAGGTTTAGGATTTTAAGGTATTTTAATATTTTAGGAAGGAAATGTCGTTGTATAATTGTATGACTGTATAATATAGGTTGGATGCCTACTGTACATCAACCTACTGTCCACCTGCCACAAGACATCCACAGATGAAAAAATAAATAATAATAATAACAACAGTAGACTTTTATGACCTGAATTACTGAACACTGAACCTAGAAAGTGTATTTTTGATGAACTGATTTATGCAATGCTCAAATTGAGAAAAGCATTTAGTGTACAATATTCATGTATGCATAATCAACATAATCACTGTCATCATTATCATTATCTTTGTCATTTAATCGTTTATTTATCTTCTGTAACCATTTTAACGTGGTAAATATTGTGCTGGATTTCAGACCTATTCCGGTAACACTGGGCACATGGCAAGAAAACACATTGGAAGAGATGCCAGCCCAGCACACATGACACACTCTTTCAAACTCACTGCCAATTTAATTAGTCAGTTAATCTACCTGCAAGTTTTTTTTTAGATATCGGAGGTATTTGGCAAACCCGGATGACACACTCACAAGAATAAACGCACAGCCCTGGTGTCGTCCTAAATTTTTCATCCTATTTCTGTTCTCTGTTCTGGATTCTATTACTAATCCAAAAGGTTGAAGCACACACATTTTTTTATCAGCACAGTTCAGATTTGCTTGATAAGAGGCTGGTGTGAGGTTTGAGCAATAGAAATGTAGATTTTATAGTGAGATTTTCAGGCCACATAAAGAGTGTAAATGAATGGATAAAATGGATAATGCGTTGAAGAAACGCAAAAACATCTAAAAATGCTTAACTTTTGAAGTATTATCCACCGCACCCCATTCCCTAAAACTTTAATTTAACTCTAATATAAATAGAGTGACGGCCTACTCTCAGTTTTAAAATTTCTTATGAGGACTAGCTGAAGACATTTATGTTTTACTTTACTCATTGTGTTCTCTAAATTCCCTAACAAATAATATCAGTAGAGGTGACACCTGCACATCCAGTGTAAATAAATATCTATAGCAGCGAATTATGTACTTGTTTGTTTGTTTGTTGTTGAGCATCCATACTGAATTTATCTGTACCAGAGCGCTGCCACGGGCACATTGTTGTCGCCCCCACCCCCCGCACCCCGTATGTAACCAATTAGGATCATTGTTTTACCGCTGGACACCCTATTTAGAACTTTTTAACATACCACCATGGGCGTGGCCACAAGTGTGGCACTGCCATCCTTGACCACTGACAGTTTTTACACCGATGGTTTGTTATTATTGTTGTTGTTGTTATTATTATTATTAGTATAATAATAACAACAACAATAACAACAACACTAATAATAATAACAACAACAACAATAATAATAATAATAATAATAATTATTATTATTATTATTATTATTATTATTATTATTATTATTATTATTATTATTATTATTATTATTATTGTTATTATTATTGTTGTTGTTGTTGTTGTTATTGTTTGTGGTGGTGGTGGTGCTGGTGGTGGTGGTGGTGGTGGTGCTAGTGGTAGTTGTAGTAGTAGCATTATTACTGTTATCAGTATTATTGGTGTTATTATAATTTCAGGTTAGACAGACTTCACATTTAAAAATCACTAGTTTTGAAAATCCTCCGTTCTTAGAACAAATGTTACGAAGTAAGATAACTAATGCCTAAATTAGCCGCCTTCACAATGGATTGCTGATTCCTAATGAGTCTGTAATTAGCGCCTCTCCTTGGGTGCGTTTGCCCAAAGCATAGCTGCTACCTACGTTTCTAGTGTCTAATGTTTCCCAAAGCCATAGTTGGGACTATCGAGGTAACTATGTTGGCATCTTGTTTAGTTCGAACCATCGTTAAGCGACACAGGATTCAAAAAAAAAAACATAGTTCCACTTAACATTGGCAAACACTGTTCTTAAGTTGTACACCTGCAGACCGGTGGTTAGAAGCGTAGGTCCTGGTGCCTACGTCATCGATGGCTGAAGAGGCAGATGAAAGACGGGTAGTCATAAAGTCAAAAATCTATTAATATACATCAGTTTTACTGAACGAACATTTAAAAGATGAACATAAAGCTGTTAATGTATTCTTGATGTATCTCGGTGTTATGAGTTAATTGCATTTATCGAACAATATCGCTTTACGTTTACGTTAGCCAAACAGTGATTTCCCAACATTTTTTACTCCAAGGTGTTTCTGTCGGGCAACCACCAGTAGACCGGAATTGGTTAAGTAGGCTATATGTTTTCATCATTAAAATAATAATAATAATAATAAAAAGAGCCAAAAGGGAGGAAAAGCTGTGGGTTGGTGGGTGGTTGGGCGGTATGGTAGTTGAATGAATCAATTGTTAATCACTGAGTGCTTTCATTAGCCTTATGAAATTTTAATGATTATGTTTAGTTGCATTTAATTGTTAATTCTATTAATATTTTTAATTAATAATTAATATAAATAGATATAAATTATATAAAAAATTAAATATTAACGTGATTTTGGTCACAGTTCTCATATTTTGTCATAATATTAAAAAGATTTGCAGGTTTCCCGCTGTAAAAATCAGCCAAAAACAAATCTGGAAACATTGCAGTTCGGACTCCAGTGGTTCGAACCAACACGGTACGACATTTTTGGGAAATAATCTTGCTTCACATGTTAGTTTAACGATGTATCGTACTATGTATCTTACCCCTGGTCAATATACATCAAAGTTTTTCGTGCGTCTTGTAAACCGTTACTTAATGTTAATTAATAAGTAAAGATTAATTATCAATTTGCAAGAATCCTCTACATTTAGGAGCTGTCTTACATAATTTTTACTTGTCAGAGTGTCGGTTGATTCTTTACTGTGATATGACACGCGCTCTGGTAACCAAATAGTTTAGTGATGTTTGGAATTTTTTTTTAATGAATTTCATTGCATTCAATACAACAGTAATATTGTTTTTTGTTCTTTTACTTTTAGTAAATTTATTTCATATACAACAACCATAAATATTTGTGGGGTGCTCTTTACTGGACTGCGGAGGGTTTGGAAGCGTTGGTAACACTAACGCATCTTACGCATTCGCAGCTCATTAAGTACTTCTTAAATTGAGATTCACGTGCAGTCTTGTCTCAAAAACGATAGAGGCCACTAATTTCCCATTAAAAATACTCACTGAAGCGCTGGTTCTATATAAGTTGCAATTATCAGAAACTCAAATCTTTTAGCTTGAATATGTCCCTACTTTCAAATTAGCATCGATATATCATCTCACTATGACCTTCCAATTCCAGGGTTTCAATCATTTTATCCAAGTGAAAAATAAAATTAACTTGATTGAAGTATAAGAGATTTTTTTCTGAATTCCTCCAAGTTTTGGGAAAAGTAATTTCCCAAATTTCCCAGCCAAATCTTCTCGTATTTGGCTGAGTTCGTCAATTCGAAAAAAATCCTTTTGCGCTGTCGATTTGCAGTTTTTTTTAAACCGACGCAAAGAAAGGTTGTGAGCTTATTTAGCCTACAGGCTTGATATATGATAAGAAATAATAGCAAAATTACTGTTCTTCAAATTATTTATGCCAGTAATTTAAATACTTATTAGTTATTAGTTTTAAAATAATAATTTTTCGGGGTTTAATCGGGGTTTCAGTCTTTGACTGGTGGCGCTTTTCCAGCGCATACAGAGGCGGAGAGGCATAGAGGCGGAGTCAACAAAGAGCTACTTAAAACTCGTTCGTAATTTTGGAGACTTTGCAAAAAGAACGTCGCAAAATTGATGTTCCGAAAGTTATAGCTTGAAGTTGTTTGTAAGTCGCTAAGATGAATCGTATTCAGGAAAGGCACACCATGTCTAAAATGACGGTCATTATGAACTCTCATAGGCTATGTGTATGCCTACAGAGTGTCCAATCCACAACCAGACTGGCAGTGGCACGAAATGATTTGAATTATATTATTTGTATCATGATAAAGGGTAGATTAAGTGTAAACAGAATGGGAGAACAATTATTCACAATTATTATTATATAACAATTATTATATATTCACAGAAGTACTCATATAATGCTTTCACCTTAAAATGTTGTCGGGCTTAGGGTGAAATGATAATATGGAATCTATTTAAAAGATTTATCTAGATAGATCTATTTTAGGATTTTTTGTCAGTCTTTTCCATTATGTAGAACTCTTTTGTATTTATGTATGTAATATCAAATGGCAGAACAACCGTAGTTTATTTTCAAAAGCAGTCTATAATAATAATAATAATAATAATAATAATAATAATAATAATAATAATAATAATAATAATAATAATAATAAAGAAATGCAGTCTAATTATTTAGGCAGTGATGAGTATAATAGCTATCTGTTCCTTTTATGCAGTGCCGACTTTACAACAAATCAGGGATTTTTTTTCCCTAAAACAGACATTGATCACGATATATAATAATATATATATAAAATAATAATAATAATTGAAGATCCTGTTTGATGTTGATAAAATGTAATTAGTTTTAGACCGTCATTTAGACATACGTTGCCTTTTGGTTTCAGTTGTGCGCCAAAGCTTACACGTTTCTACATCTCATATAAGACGAAACGAGCTCTATTATTCTTTCGAAAGCAGATAACTACTCCTTCTCGTATAATGGCGTTTATTTAGTTCGGAGTTTTCGGATATTTCACTTCATTATTCGATTTTGGAGGTCAAATAACCCGTATGTACGTTTCTAAAAAGCAGGAAGTTTTTTGTGTACCGTGCAAGCTGACTTGCGAAATCACACAGTACCAGCGGTAGGTACGAAGGATTGTAAGCATGTGTAACACATTCAAAAACTTCTTTCGTTTGTAAGGAAATGGCAGTTATGGATCAAAAAGTTATGCTTTTTGTTCATTGTTTTTTCATTTCAACCCAGTAAGATCAATTGCCTTTAGGACATACTGCTAGTTCATTGTAGATGTTTGTGGTGACAGACACAGAGCAAAGGCCTTGAACTTGAGAAGTTTGTTTAAGGAGGGATTGCGTCTATCGTTGCTTACTGAATAAGCCCTTCAGGGAGGGCCCGTCTCGTCGCTTTAAACTTGGCCTTGACCTTGAAGACCCCGCCTGATCTGTAAAAGTTGCGCTCGCTCTTGTGTGTGTGTGTGTGTGTGTGTGTGTGTGTGTGAGAGAGAGAGAGAGAGAGAGAGAGAAAGAGCGGAGAGAGAGACGGTTGTGGTGGGGGTGGCACCTGGAGGGATGAAGAGTGGTGGAGTGGTGGAGTGATGGGGTCCTGCACATCCCTTTATAATATTTAGAATACTCAAAATGAATGACATAAAATAATCCACAAGTATGTCAGACAGAAGAAACTTTTCAATTTTAATCTCTCTCTCTCTCTCTCTCTCTCGCTCTCTCTCTCTCTCTCTCTCTCTCTCTCTCTCTCTCTCTCTCTCTCT
>JAOVVF010000025.1:19727177-19737552 GCA_028565595.1 Duopalatinus emarginatus
GATGTTACAAACGACTACGCCTTTAATTTCAATAGTCTGGTCTTCAGGATCTTTTGAGAATCTGTGTAGCTGTCTTAAAATTAAGTTGCGTTATTCCCTGCTATTGAAAACGTCCTGATATTTTTAGTGAAGTAAACTGAAACTCGTTTGGGTAGTACATACAGCATATTTTAGCCCTTTCAGTTTGTGATCACATAAGAAACGCATTTTCCAGTATCAGTTTTTAGTAGCAGAGTTTGGTTTGGTGGATGTGGGGTTGGAATGGGGGGTGGGGGGGGGTGGGGTTGTTAAGATATGTTTTTGATCTGATGCAAAACACCAGATTTCTCATTAACTTACCCGCGTGAATATATTAATGGGCATATTCTCCCCTCCTCTAACATACCCCCCCTCACTTTTCTGCTCCCTCGCTCCCCGCCGTACCCTCTCCCTTTCTCCTTTACTCTCATTTTCATTCTCTGTCTCCCTCCATAACAGAAGCAAGCGAACCGGTGGCAGTGTGGGACGCAAGAAGCCAGAATAGAATGAGGATTTGATAACTAATTTAAAGTATCGTAAAAGGACGCAGCAAAATATGAAACATATAATTTACAGAGGAATAATTGAAAGAAAACTGTGTGGGAACTGGCTCCCTGTAGCCGAACTGTGATGCTGGATCTCGAGAGCGTCGCGTATTCTTGGAAGCTGAATAGCCGTGGCTTTAAAGAGGCTGTTTAAAAGGTATACAAACACAATCTCTCCCGTTGTTGGACGCTTATTGTGGTCTTTATTCGTTTTTGCTTCAGAATAATCGGGTGTGGCTAGTCTGTCCCAGGCTCACGTAGTAAGACAATTCAGTATAAATCAATCCATTCATCAAAAATAACATCGACTGCAAAATGAGCTCTTATTTTGTCAACTCCCTCTTCTCCAAATATAAAAGTGGTGACACATTGCGCCCCAATTATTACGAGTGCGGTTTTGCGCAGGACCTTGGGACTAGACCCACTGTCGTGTACGGTCCAGGCACAGGAGCAACTTTTCAGCATGCCCCACAGATTCAGGAGTTTTACCACCACAGCGCGTCCACGCTCTCGGCTGCACCTTACCAACAAAGTCCATGTGCTGTAACCTGCCATGGAGAACCTGGTAACTTCTATGGCTACGATGCTCTCCAAAGGCAAACACTCTTCAGTGCTCAGGACGCCGACTTGGTCCAGTACAGCGATTGCAAACTAGCTGCAGGAGGCATCGGCGACGAGACAGACAACGCAGAGCAGAGTCCTTCTCCTACGCAGTTGTTTCCTTGGATGCGACCACAAGGTGAGTCTCTCCAGACAAACCACGCATAAATTTCTTTTAGCTTATGTATTTGTCTTACCGGGAAAAGGACTTCTCACCCGCTCGAAATTAACTGAGGACAATTTAGTTAGTCTGAGCCACATTTCCTGTTTGCGCGCCACAGAAAGACCATTACAGGTTTTATTGTTTTATGGTGTCGAAAACTTGTGAATCACTTTACAGTTTAATGACTCTGCTTTAGGAAGAGGGATAAAGGGGAGACGCGGAGCAATAGTGAGAAAGAATGATCCAAGAACGACCCTTCTGTCCTCATAAGTGAGACCCTGGTACACAGCTGATCTTTCTCTTCTCACCTTAGTCAAAGTTTTACTGCAGCTTTTTACGACTTCCAGTTATGCCGAGGTTTATTTCGATACAGGGTGGTCGTTTAACCCAGCTTCGTTCTTTTATGGCGCCGCACATGTGACAAGACATAATCTGTGTAATAGCAGCTCGAACAAATATATATTACCGCAAACGTGTAATAGTTTTGAGATGCTTGTGTTTATTCTTTGCCATATCGAGTGAACATTTTCAGTAAGCCTACGCATGAAGTTCTATTGCTTTTACAGTAGTAGAATAAGGTTAGAAATTAGATATTGTTAATACTCAGTACAAAAAACTCACTGTATTATAGACTGTAAATTTAATTAACCGCCTCGGATATTTCTAATGAGTTTGACCTTGTTTTCCCCAGTAGCTGCCGGACGCAGAAGAGGTCGCCAGACCTACAGCCGCTACCAGACACTTGAACTGGAGAAGGAGTTCCTCTTTAATCCGTACCTGACACGAAAACGGCGCATTGAGGTGTCGCATGCATTAGGACTGACTGAACGGCAGGTAAAGATCTGGTTTCAAAATAGACGTATGAAATGGAAAAAAGAAAACAACAAGGACAAGTTTCCTAGCAGTAAATCCGAACAGGAGGCAATTGAAAAGGAGAAGCGGGAAAAGGAGCAGGCGGCTGGGGCCCAGTCAGCAAAAGAAGACTGTGAGAAGCCGAAACAAATATAGGACGATGTGGAGAACAAACAGCAATCAGGAGCGCTCTCTCTCTCTCTCTCTCTCTCTCTCTCTCTCTCTCTCTCTCTCTCTCTCTCTCACACACACACATACATGCATACATATATATATGTAAGACATACATCTTATATGTATATAAGACAAAGCAGTTGGAAGGTTTGTCGAATAGTTTTTCACTCTATGATGAATACATAGACATAGCCGGTCAAATAGATGAGCAGTGATGGAGAAAAACAACTCTAAATCTGCGTGGTCATCAAACTTTATTATGACAAAAGACATGAAGCATTTCTACCTTTTCCTAATGTTCAAAGAGTAGGCCGATTATAATGTGTAAATTAGCCTCCTTCGTGTAATAAATATTGTGAAATCTTGGTTTCTGTTGTTAGAGTTTTGACATTAACCTTATCTCGGCAGCTGTATAGTTCTTAAGTTAAATGGTGCACTTTTAACTCTTGTCACTTATATGTTATGATGACGTATCGACTAATGACATCCAACAACATGAAACTGCCTATTTATGCCGTAGCATAACTTTTTACACTTACTAAGTTTCTTTCAAATTGATAAGATTTTGTTATCTTCCTTTCTTGGGTTAAGCATGCGCACAGTGAAAGAAATGAATGAAAAGGAAATAAAAAGGATGTAATGTGACCCATTGTTTACTGTGAGACAGATTTTTTGTACTGTATTTGTGCATTTGTTCATGGAAACTTGGCAATATGCTTTCATTGTTCTTCACTTTGTTCTATGGACTAAATCTTGAAAAACACAAATAAAGTGGGCACAATAAAGTTTACAGGCGAGAATTGATGATGTGACCCGTGTTCTTTGCTTCATTTACTCTTAAGGTTTGTAGACAATATTAATCACTTTCACTTCTTTAACTTTAACATTAATACTTTCTTAAAACTTGAGTCGCACGTAGTTCGATCGTTGGTTGCACAGAGTAGATCAATATCGCTGTGAACATTCTATAGCTCATCTATATACAGTGTTGTTTTAACAGCCTTCACGGTGTTTTAATCCAGTACGTTGTATGTAGTTACGAGTATCCGATTCCCAAATGGTAGACTAAATTTTGTAGATAATTTTGAATAAAGGCTGGTTTAGGGCAGACACACACACACACACATACGCACACACGCAAACACACACACACACACACCCACACACACACACACACACACATGCGGAAAATAAATGAGACACTGGAATAAACATTTAAAAAATGATACTTCGGTGGTGCGCTTCAAGACCATCATCTACCAAAATCTGCAGGCAGTATACAATAATTTTGAAGTGCCAGGTTGAGTTATCGCTGGGCACTGAATCAGGTGATTACAGAAACGCGGAGTAATCAGTAGTTCATCGATTATATTTTCAGTTCTGCTTTTCTATCGACTGTGGCTATTCTTGTCTGTAAGCTATCGCTACCTCAATAATTTTGCGCAGTCTACTGGAGTAGACTGGTGGAGTAGGCTTCT
The DNA here is from genome assembly GCA_028565595.1 of Duopalatinus emarginatus. NCBI lineage: Eukaryota > Metazoa > Chordata > Actinopteri > Siluriformes > Pimelodidae > Duopalatinus > Duopalatinus emarginatus. The sequence continues at coordinate 19,731,008 of JAOVVF010000025.1, forward strand.
TTCTTTCTCTCTCTCTCTCTCTCTCTCTCTCTCTTTCTCTTTAGCTTTTTGCCCACACCTGACAGTATAAGAAGCCTATCGCCAATTAGAAGGGTCTCCGTCACGTGCCGACTGTCACGTGGTAATTTTAACTAGGGGAGATTTGGGTGTAAACCTTTTTTGAACTCTAATTCTATAAAATATAATTTACGCTGCTGAAAGATACTCTAAAAATAAATAATTAAGTTTCTTGTATTATGGTAACACTCTTTCTCAGTACCAAGCCACGAGTTCATTCTGAATGGAGGCTGTCCGTAGCTTACGTCTTGCGTCTAGTTTACAGCCGATCAGCGCCTACGGCACAAGCACTACCCCGTTTTACACCCTCACCCTCTCGTCCACAGCCCCTCTACCGGGCTTTGACAATAGCAGTGACACCCTTTCCACTCAGAGCCAGGGTATGTAGTCCACAACGTATTACCGGGGAGACTACTGAGAACCCGAAGCTAGTCCTTATGTGTACCGCCGACACTTTCAGCCGTACTTCCAAGACAGACCACTGCTATCAACACGAGGATAATGTCAGGCTATTTCCGTTGGTGCGAAGTAACTTTCTGTGGGAATCTCTGATTATGAAGGACAGAGTTTATATTTATGTGAGAAGAAGGAAGTAGCGCACTGTCGATCAGATGGTTTCTTTAACAGTACCATGCGCACTGACCAGGAAAACTTTCTGTTCTCTGGTGCTTTTTTTCGACGTGTTGGATATTGCTATTGATAAGTGAACTCAGGTATTTTTAAAAGTTAAGACAGTTTAAAATGTTTTATAAACGTTATGTGCATATTTAAAAAAATATATTATGGTTTTAGAGGAGCAATTTATTGGCGATACACAACAACTACACATCAAGTCTATCTTGTCGAAAATGTTTAAAGTTGTCAGTGAAGCGGTACTAGAAAGAGGTTGGGTATAATAACGCTAAAAATACGAACTTATGACAATCAAAACTTTGATTTAGTTTAAATTGTATTTAAATTACAGTCATGTTAATTGCCTGGTGTTTTAACTAATGTCGTGGTGTGGAGATCACCTAAAACGTTTATATTTAAATAAATGCAGATCTGAGTTTGATAAGAAAAATCATTTTCATAACTTGAATTAATGCGTGCCATAGACAAGACAATGATTTTATTTACAAACTGTTATCTATAAGTTTATAATCCTCTTTAACAGCCTTTTTTCTTATTCAGTCTGGATTTAGAGTGGCTTATATCAATTTGTTGGGTGTTTCAGTGTTTTTCTCTAAATTATATTTGTAACGACCCAAGGCACATTTTGCGAGGACGTCAATTCGTAGCAGTCTCACATGGTCCACTCATATGTCCAACTTGAGTAGTCATTACTTGTTAATACTGGGGAAAATATAAAAAAAGCCAATAAATAGTTTAAAAAACTGTGGCGTTTCCAGGTTAACGTGTTCCATGATATTTAGGAGCTTACAATGTTACTCTATTGAAGACATTTCTCAAACATTCCCAACATTTTAAATTATTTAAAATGTGCTAATATGCTTGCATGACTTGCTAACAGTTGCACTTTAACCTCCGCCAGTTTTGAATTTCATATACGTTGCGTGCACGCCAATAAACAGATCAACTGTTTTACTCAACAATCAAGTTTCAGTTTAAAGCATGACTTTGTTTAACAGATAAAAAGTCCTGTGTAGGCCGGTTTTTATTGCACATTGAAACGTACAAAATATTTTTTTAAATAATGAGATTATTTATGCTGAATCAAATGGTGTTTGTGACGCAATCAGTAAACGAGAACGTTACGTCTACACACCGACATGTAGTAAGAAAAAACGAGGAAATGTAACACTAAATATACAACCAACGAGATCATTTATCAAATCGTATGTAAGTATGGAATCAAATATTTGTGATCAAATACAAAGAAATAAAAATACAGCGTTTCCTTACAAGGATAGTTGATGATGATGATGATACCCTATATTTAGATATCAACATAATGCATGTCGAAGACATTAATGTTTCTGCATGTCCCCAACCCCGCCCCCCGGTCAATTTCTGTGTACGAAGAAGCAGTACAAAACTACCGATTTTTTTTAAGCATGGTGGAGAGTATAAATGTTAAATGTAAATATAAATGTTTGCTGCTTTAAAAAGACCCTTATTAGCATGGGTCGCTGTTTCTTTTTTCTTTTTCCCCAGATATCACTATGCTTACCCCACGATAGTATGCTTATTATGCAAAATGTGACACGTCGCCAGAGACGGAACTAAATACCACACAGAATAAGCACAGCAATAAAAAAAGTTCAAAAGCACACAAACGTAAAACAGGCTCCATTTGCTCAAAACGGAAACGGGAGAAAGCCGTCTGGTTCATATCGGCGGGACACAGAGTCACCCCATGAGGAACAACAATCCTAAATATTCAGTCTACCAAACTGGAAACACGAGTGTTCTTGAGTCCGGAACGTGTCATAAACGCCACAATTCTTTCTCAACAATTTCTCATACATTGTAATTCATTATTGAAAATATGTATCTGTCTATATATAGACTGCGTGCATGTGTGTGTGTGTGTGTGTGTGTGTGTGTGTGTGTGTGTGTGTGTGTGTGTGTGTGTGTGGTATGACACACTAACGGACAATACAACAGGCCTATAAAATATTTAAAACAAACGAAACAACAACAACAAGAACTATAATAATAATAATGCATCATTGTAATAGCTCTTTTATGTTATTTTTTGTTGTTATTGCTTATTGCTTTCACTAATACTTCTTCTTTACAGGTGCAGGGGCAAAACGCGCCGCCAGACCTACACGCCCTATCAGACTCTGGACTTTGAGAAAGTGTTCCACTTCGACCAGTACCTGCATGAAAGCAAGACTATTAACTCCCACTAAAATGAAGAAGAAGAGGATACTGAACAGACAGATAGAGAATATGAGCAAAAAAGCCTGACAGCACGCGACTGGCTGTTAATACATAATTCAGTCTACACAAATAGCCTAAATTACTTTATATGTAAAAGTTTCACATTTTACAAACTTCACATTTGTGTGTTACGTAGACTGTAAAAGCATCACATAATCTAGGCATTTGTTCTTTAAATGTTTTTGCGTATGTTTAATACTTGTAAAATATGTGATAACTTTTCATTGTTTAAAACGGAGTATCTTTCTAAAAGTAAATATTAATCGCTATGTACTGTTACTTACTTTTTACACTAGCAACACAAGCAGCACCATATTTATTCATTATTATAGTAATACTCTATATATAGAGTACAGACACACTTTACTACATAATAGTAACTATTATTATTATTATTATTATTATTATTATTATTAATATTTTTTTATTTTATTTTTTATTATTATTATTATTTTATTATTTTCATCATCACCTTCTTCTTATCATTATTATTATTAATAATAATACTTCTTATTATTAACTGTAATGTAATAAATAATTATAATAATATTATTAGGCATTTTAAGTGTGTTTAAAGCTGCCGTGAACAGAGTGTGCTGAAAAAATGCTTGCCGTATGTGTATGCTTTTTATAACATGTAGGCTTTAATGTTTCCGAATTGCCGCGATTTCTGGATATCTTTTATTGCATTATTTTAGTAAAATAGGATATGATACAATGCGGGTTCTAATTTCTGCATTCTTACCATTTGCTTGTGAATGCTTTTGAGACTTCCGTTACATCAGGTCAGACCAAAAGAGTCCTGCTACTTTAGGGGTTGTAAACTAATGTGTTTAGGGCATCAATAAACAAGCCGGAAAACGCCATAAAAAGAACAAAAAGAAGTAAACGGAAAGGAAACAGGTCAATAGCACTGGGTGTTTCTGTAGTTAGGTTTTTTATCCAGACTCTACAGTCTTAATCTACAGTCTAAGTTATAATTTGGGGGAAACTATTTTTAAAATATATATTTCTAATAACGCTACTATCGTGAAGTGTATATTGTTTCATTTGTTTCATTCTGACATTTGTTGAAAAAAAAAATCGTGTTGATCTTCGTTGGTTACATCATGACTACAAAGAAACCGATCAATATGTAAAATAACAATAAAAAATAACTATGGTATTTTTAATATAATGTTAAAACGGCAGTGTTATAATCAAATTATTAACGCAAATCGCCATGCCTATAACATTATCGTAGTACCTGTCTCCATACAACTTTATATTACAAGGTTGTTTAGGTCTCGCAACCTTAACGAAATGCATTCGTTTGGATAACCCAGTTTAAAATTGTTTTAAGCTTGTGATTGTGCTTTGATGTGTCCAGAAATTGTGTCTATTGAAATATGTTTGACACAAAATTCACTTATAACATTGAAGCAGAAATCCTTAGACAATAACAACTTGGCTGTTGCACATGTACATGATTTCTGTTAAAAACATTAAACTAGTCGTATATGTTACCTTTAATTGTTTTATTATGTAGAGAGAGAGTATAAATGTTGCTTCATATATACCAATTTTCTGTAACGCGTACACAATAATGCACCGATCTTGATGGGTTTTTTTTTTTAAATCCACAAATAATATCAGTCGGTGATGATAATATCTAATCACGGCCAAGTTTTGCGAAACAGTATTAGATTAGCTCTTTATTTTCCAAGCTTTTCTTGAAAGAAAAAGATGGCGACGACGTCTGAGGCACTGAGGAGAAATGCAATAAATTCTTTGTTGTTTTATGAAAATTTACAACTTTGTGATAGAACTTTATGAGTGCCCGGATCCTGGGATTGGCCGAGGATGGTCATGTGGATGGGTAACCGTGAACGTGAACTTTTTATGATTTCCCAAGTGGTTATATTGCAGCATTCTTTTGGCCGCTGCGCCTTATGAAGCTTCGCCATGTTCTTGAACTGTCTTCCTTCTATCTATAATTCAGCAAAAACCAAAGATATAAATATAGTTTACGCTAGCTGCTCTATCTTCTGGTAAAAGAACAGGCAGACCAACCTCCTTTGAGCTTGCTTTGCTAATGTGGCGGAATATGATTGGGATTTCCTCTACAATGAAAAGTCTGACTGAGACCGGGCATGCAGCAGATTCTCATGCATTTTTTTCATACGTGGACCCGAGTTCTGTTGACTAATGTGACTAAAAGGATTGAGGCAATGGCGTTACTGTCAGTTTTCACTAATGGTGGATCCGGGCAGGGCAACAGGGCTTCCCAGCGCTAACCAGCGGCGAAGGATTCTTTCTACTGTCCTAGCGCAGTCTAACGGCTTATCAACAAAGGTAAGATCCGGTATCACAGATTATGCTTTTGAGGTAATGGTTTAGTAGAATTCCGCCCATGCGGTCGGAATTTTAAATACGTGCTATTGTTACCACAGAGCTTGATTGTAAGCATCTTTTCAAAGTTAGTGTTATAATAAAGCAACAGGAAAAGCATTAAGATTATTTCACTCTTGTTTTAAGTCATATTCGTAAATTCCTATTAGATGTGTGATACAATCAGACATGCTTGCCTTTAGCTCTTGGATGCGGTCGTTGTGATGGGGAATGAGAGGACATGGATGATGTGAGTTGTGTTTGATCGACCGTCTTGGTTGCCAGTCTAATCATAGTTGTGTTTTTGACCACTTATTACGGGAAATGCTTGTAATCAGGGAGCACAATGCAGTTCCGCATTACTGGAGCTAAGAACAAAACATGAATTGGTGATTAATATAAATCATATACAGTCTGCCGAATAACTAAACAGCTCTGCACTCCTTCTTCCATTTTACGGTTGAATGTTATTCGACAGTAAATAATTCCAGTTCAACTATAGCCCAGACCTTAAGGATTACTTTTCAATTTCTTCATTAAGACACTGACCGTTTTTAGACCATTCTTTTCACATGACTTGCCCAAAATCACTGTTATTTCAGCACATTTACAACCGGCCTCCGTCCTTTGTTTCCGTTTGTTTGGGTTTGCTTCTCAATTGGCATACTTGATCGATAGTTTTGATAGAAGTATTAAAAATTACAATTCATTTATATACATTTATAATAGCATTGTATATTATAAAATTCACATTAATGTATCTAAATTGTCTTCAAATTTATAATCTGTAAGTAATTAATTTCTGGGCTCATAGTCTATTAATTAAATGCTGTACATTAATAATCTGGTTATCAGTAATTTAAGAAACGGCGCAGGCACATTTTGTCACTATATAAGGAGCCTTATCCTGTTTAGTTCATGTATGTAGTTTGAGCTAAACAGTAAAAAGGAGAGGTGGTGGACTGTGTGGCTGGCTGTGCTGTTGGCGTCCGCTGAATGCAGTCTTCGCAAGTGGATCTGTTTTCTGGCTATTTGGTGCCATCTAGCGTTTGATTTCAGGAAATGACTGTTTTTCTGCTCACGTCACAATGTTCGCCAAAGGGGCAGACGACTTGTTAATACTCTGTGTATGCGAGTGTGCGTGTGCGCGTACCTGTGTGCGTGCGTGCATGTGTGTGTGTGTGTGTGTGTGTGTGTGTGTGTGCGCGTGCGTATATGTGCGTTTG
>JAOVVF010000025.1:19780711-19793930 GCA_028565595.1 Duopalatinus emarginatus
AAGATTGTACTGTAGATAATTAATATTGTTGTTTTTCAGGGCCTAGTGCACAGATTACGGAAGCTGTATTTTGGGCTAGTACATGCATACATTGTAATATCTTCACTAGGCAAGCGTGACGCGCGACACAATGACCAAATATAATCTACCTTACTGCACGGTACGACTGGCCGTGGGCTTTTGGTCATAACACAATTTACATATACCCGGTCAGTGTTAGGACACGCATCTATTAATAAATGCCAGTTATGAAGTGTTGACAAGCAGTATCAAGGGGTACATTTTTTCGTGGCCTGTTTTATTAAGGGGAACGATGCATTCAATTGCCGCTTGTAGTAATTATGTTTTATTTCATTCCCAACCCAGCGGAGAGCAGTGGCGGCGAGAAAAGCCCTCCGGGTTCCGCGGCTTCCAAGAGAGCGCGCACAGCCTACACGAGCGCACAGCTTGTGGAACTTGAGAAGGAGTTTCATTTCAATCGGTACCTATGTCGGCCTCGACGCGTAGAGATGGCCAACCTGCTCAACCTTAGCGAAAGGCAGATCAAGATCTGGTTCCAAAACCGACGCATGAAGTACAAGAAAGATCAAAAGTCGAAAGGCATGGGGTCTTCCTCCGGAGGGCCATCCCCAACCGGAAGCCCCCCCCTGCCAATGCAGTCCTCCGCCGGTTTTCTGAACTCCATGCACTCAATGGGCAGCTATGACGCGCCGTCGCCGCCATCTTTCAACAAGCCTCATCAAAATGCGTATGCCATGTCATCATCGTATCAAAATTCCATGAAAGGTTGTCCTTCGCAACAGAAGTATGGCAACACAGGACCAGAATATGACCCACATGGGCTACAGGGTAGCAGTGGCAACTATGGGACCCCTAATATGCAGGGTAGCCCTGTGTACGTAGGAGGGAACTATGTGGATGCCATGCCGGCCACTGGGCCCTCTATGTATAGCCTCAATCACCTGCCACATCACCAATCTGCCAGCATGGACTACAACGGTGCCACACAGATGTCGGCTAACCAGCACCATGGACCGTGCGACACACACCCGACATACACAGATCTGTCAGCGCACCATCCTTCTCAGGGTAGAATTCAAGAAGCACCCAAGTTGACGCATCTGTAACAGGTTTGGGGAAAAACAAAACAGAAATTAAAACAGAAGTAAACAAACAAACAAACGAGCAAACACAAACCCAGGGGACGATGCAATGGGGTTGAAAAAGACGATCCAGTGGTTTCTTGCCGTTGCATTTACAGCAGTTAGTATTGGTGTTGTTCTTTCATTCGCCTGTGAGCACATTCGTTTGCTTAAAAACATCTTACAATCAGTTCTATATGCATAGCTCTGAAAGCCCTATTAAAAACAAAGATTATGAATAGTGGGTAAGTGTGGATAGTGTATGCCAATTAATAGATTTTTTTTTCTTCTGTATGACCCTGTGTGATTTCCTTTACGCCATCGTTGGCATGCGTGTATTGTGTCAGCCTATTGCCGAGTTATTTACCGTAAAAACTGCTTAAGGGTGGAGCGTAAACTCCTGAAAACTCCTGAAACCAGCGTTAGGAAACCACTGGATTGTTTTGTTCAGTTCCCTTTTCCCTCTTTTTGTTTAACAGATTCGCTAAACTGTCATTTTTAATCCAACTGTCTAAAACCATAAACACAAAAGCGTGTAAAGTAATAACTTTAAGTATAAGAAGACACTACTCGCACTATAGGGCCTCCTCCTGCAAACCGACTATAATTAGGTAATACTTATCAAACTGATGCAAATCAAAGAAAAAACATTTGAAAATTTAGTCAATACATAGTCGCCCCTACTTTGCTCAAATGTTTGTACCCCTCCCTCGTCCCCGTCGAATCCTTGACCCCCACTCCTTCGATTGAGTTTGCTTACATTAGCCTTCACTAATGAGAAAGGCAGACATTTTCTCGTGTTCTCGTGACTTAACGTGGAAACAGGGTATAAATGAACAAAATGCATGCCCGAAATGGCAAGCTATGGTGTAAACATTTCGGTTTACGCCTAATGCTTTCTCGGCTGGGCATCATTGTTGCACTTAGAGTTTACATTTTGATGGATAAGGATAAAGTAAATCTTATTTTGAAGCGAAAGATCTTCAATCAGCGTCTTTCGGTATGTGTTCAAACAAACATTCATAAATATATATTTATTTGTTATAGCCAGTTTAAATACTTTCTTTTTTTTATTATTTATCCCTCATGTATTTATATCGAGAAAATGTACTTTTTTAGTATTTACCTGTTATAAAGAAGACATTGTGTTCTTGTCATTGTAACTAATTTTGGTTATTGTATTTTTAGAGACACCTAGGTTTACCCTTGTACATAAACGACTTGACTTGTACAGGGTGCAAGGCAAGGGAATCGAACCGTTCCAACATAGTCGGAAATTAGACAGTATAGCGAAACTTTTTTCTTTCTTTTCTTTTTTTAAGAAGAATCCTTCGTTTGTTCTTTGTAGTTACATTGATTTTCTTGTTAAGAGTTGGCTGTTGAACAATTCTTTAATAAAATATTATGTTAATCATTTTCAGTCGTCCTGCAATTCTTTAGTATAGTGATCTGTACCCCCCAATTGACCACCATCTCGTTTAATCACACACACACACACACACACACACACACACGCTCAAACGCACGAGCGCGCGCGCGCGCACACACACACACACACACACACACACACACACACACCACGCAGTGTCACGTGAACAGAGGTCAACCCAGGCCTTTCAGTTTATTTTCTAATAGGAGTTACAAAAGTTTATTTTCTAATAGGAATGAGTATCTCTGTGAATCACAAGGTACATAAAAAAAGAAAATATAAAGTAAACCTGTACAATTGTATTTACTCAACCTGAATCAGTATTAATTTAAAAGACAGATTTAAAAGTATTATTTTTGTTTGATGATTAAATAATATTTAAATGTTTAAATAACAGTTTTGTTTGATGATTATTAAAACAGGAAATCATTGCTGTGCATAACAATAAGGTCAGTCTAAAACAGATTCACTAAAACTAAAATAATTTACAAAAAAATAATCGCACCAAAATTAGTAGTTTACAGTGATTGCATAAATATATCCCCTGCAACGAAGTTTACAGACTACATTTTTTCCTGTATCAAAAAAAGTGTAACGGTTATCTATCTAAACATTGTAAAATAAAAGCGGAACCATCAGGTTAAATCCGACAATGCTTGTTTCTGCCTAAAAACATAAGATACATTGATGCAATCAGCAGTAAACTCTCTGGTAGTGGACTTCTTACACTGAGCCGCTATATATATATATATTCACTGCCCACAGCCTTCTTTGTATACCCCTTTAATACCCGAACACCCACACACATTTTATGTTTTTGTCTGCTTTCTTTCAACTAAGATAACACCAAAAAGTGATACAACTGCAGGCATTTCGAGACATTTCCAGACCTATGGACATACATGCGAACCTCTTGGCGGTCCTGATTTTATTACCGGAAACAATCCTTTACGTAAGCCATACGTAAATAGATGAATTCGTTTTTACTTATATTTATTTAGACATAAAACTCGAAAGTCTACGCGGGAAGAGAGGCGCTGTCTTTGTTGTAGCCGTGGAGGAAAGAGGCGAATTCTTGAGGGTGGTTCCTGTCAAGCGCTTTGCCGGCAAAAAGATTGATCACCACTGCTTCTTCACTACTATGGAATATATCTAGCCCATGTGTTATTCTCTCTCTCTCTCTCTCTCTCTCTCTCTCTCTCTCTCTCTCTCTCTCTTTTAAACACCATTGTACTTAATTTCATCAACATTTTTATCGAACCATTCTTCCAGTCTGAAAAAATACAAATGCATTGTATTTTATGTAAAACGTAGGTCTATTTTTTTTTTATTATTATTTTTTTTTTTTTACTTTGCGCAAGATGGTTCGACAAAGAATTCACATTTCATAAGCGACCTCTTTGTGAACCCATGGTAGCCTATGTAGTAAATTGCCGTTTTTATCACATGCTTCTACAGAAAGATTGTACACTTGTACAATGTAATCGTGCAATAGCATAAAAAATGCATACCGGTTTAAAAAAAAATGCCGAAATTTACCTGCAAACTTACACGTACTAAGATCCCATTTTCAAGAAGTTTCACAGTAGACAGAAAGCTGTAAATTAGTCAACCACATAAATAGCACCAGTCCCATTCGCGGCGTTCTCTGTAATGATGTCCAAGCCCTCAGATTAGTCTGATATATGCCTGAGTGTTTCGAGTACACACAGAAAATAATATATAAATATATGTATATATACATAACGACAACATATTGTCATATTTCTTGTCTGTTACTCTTGTCAAAACTTTTAAGATTAATGACCCTTGCTGAAATAAGCAGTTAGCCATATTGTGGATGTGCATTTATCAGGCATTTAAGGCCTCAGGCTTACATTACCCAAAGCCCTTTATTCATATGGCCATTGTCTAAATGAAGAAGTCACTTAACCACCTACACCTAAAATTATTCTAGCACATGGCAAACGTAGGCATTTATGATTATAAAGGCTGCTAATGTGAAAATTCTGTGATCTTGAATATTTGATCAATATAGAAAATAACGCTTTCTTTTGCCACCAGGCCCCGTATTTCAATTGGATGAGACTAGTCATGTGACCAGGAATTGGCTGCAAATTCGCCCATAGTCCTCGGTTTAGTAGACTCTGGTCCCCATACGCTAGTAATATCACCAATTATTAAAGCCCGCAAAAACAGTCGTGGTGGGAGCGCAAAATAAAACCTCGCCTTTTGGATGTTATTCTTGCGCATTTTTATGTCGCTGGCCGCCAATTTTGTTTAGGCAAAGCGATGAATTTTGAATTTGAGAGGGAGATTGGGTTCATCAACAGCCAACCTTCCCTTGCTGAGTGCCTGACGTCTTTCCCCGCTGTCCTGGAGTCATTTCAAACTTCATCAATCAAGGACTCGACAGTAATTCCACCTCCTTTCGAGCACACTATCCCCAGCCTGAGCCCTTGCACAGGCAACCAGGCGCGACCGAGGAGCCATAAGCGAACCGCCTCTAATGGCCTCCAGCTCCGCACGCAAACCACGCCACCAACGCAGCAAAAGCAGGGCCTGGCTCCGGCCACGGCCGGTGGTCCCCTTGCACACGAGTTCCCATGGATGAAGGAAAAAAAGTCGTCGAAGAAATGCCCCAAGCCTGGAACAGCACCCACTGCAGCCACTGCAGCTGCCTCTCCCTCTCCAGCATCCTCTGGTTTTACCACCGCAGGACTCGAGTCCCCAACAGGTCAGTGCACCGCTTTCCCCCCTAATTTCTCTTTTCTTCTCTTTTCCTTTCCTTTTCTTTTCTTTTCTTTTCTTTTCTTTTCTTTTCTTTTTCCCTTTCTATTATTTTTCTATATACGAACATAGGGCTGTTTGACATGGAACCAGTTGACGGCCATCCTGTTTGAAAAACATGGATTCTAGCACATATCCTTTTTACAGATATATTTTTTAAGCATTACTATCATTGAAAATATTCGGTGCATATTAAAGTATAGTTAAATATACGCTAGATTTAATAGCACATTAACATACTTTTTCAGTTGCTAAATTAATTACATTAATTCGATTTTTTTATTAGTGCTAATAATCTATGGGCAAAGCGAAGTGAATTAAATAGTCTTTTTTATGGCTATCGTTGTAAAAACTGCGTGACTATAATGTAGTCTGTATTGTTTATAACATATCCGCATTATTACCCCGCACCCATCCCCCAATTCCTGTTTAAAAAATGTAGAATCCTCGTGTTTATAATATGTCCTTTACAGGCGTCCGCATTTGAGGTCAGCGCAGTCTTTAAGACATTTATTTATAAGTCTCATTTTAACTATCAATAAGGAACATGAAAGCACTGTAAGAAAAATGGGGAGTTTGCTGACTTAACGCATGCACATACGCATATCAAGTGTTTATGACCGAATTTCGTAGTTATTGCTGCCAGTCAAAACAGAAAGAGAATTCATACATTTTTAGAAGATTGTTATGATATAATGAATATTAATTATATTAATTTGTCTCTTTTCAGAAGTGCAAATCGGGTTGGACAATGGTAGCGGTTCTCGGCGTCTGAGGACAGCCTACACCAACACACAGCTACTGGAACTAGAGAAGGAGTTCCACTTTAACAAATATCTTTGTCGACCAAGAAGGGTCGAAATTGCAGCCCTTTTGGATCTAACCGAGCGCCAGGTAAAAGTGTGGTTCCAGAATAGGCGCATGAAGCACAAGCGACAAACCACGCACCACCGAGACGGACAAGAAGTCGAATCGAGCGGTTTCGAGCCACTCGAAGGCTCAGATGCAGCCTCGCCTTTCCCGAACCCGCCACCCGAGCCTTCTGGTCCGACAGCTTCCAGTTCTAGTTCGGCTAGTGCATCGGAGGGTGAGCCGTGCCTTCCAGCGTCCTGCTACAGCAATAGTGCTGACAATACTCAGCCCACGCCTGAGGAAAGCCAGCCAACAGAGACCGAGTCAGCAGATGGTCCTGACACAGCGGTTCATTCTCCCCCGTACCCGACACCCACTGCCGATAACCCCGGTTCAATGGCGGAGTCGCGCGAGGAATTGCCAGAGAACGCCTTCACACAGCCACAGGACGCCAACTCACTAGCGGATCTGAATTTCTTTTCCGCCGACTCCTGCCTACAGATTTCGGACGCTTTATCCCCCAGTCTACAAAGTTCCCTGGATAGCCCCGTGGACTTCTCCGAAGAGGATTTTGACTTGTTTACAAGTACTCTTTGTACGATAGATTTACAACATTTACAGTTTTGACAGACTTACGAACAGCAATCAAAATGTATCCTATCACACTAGCCTATGAGTGATTTTAACCACAGCATACTCGAAAGAGAAGGGAAACATATTTTTAAGATGTATTCACACACATACTTGCGAGACGGAACTGTAGCGGAGACTAATAAATCATTACAGTATTAGCATGTTGTTGAAGCGAATCCACACCAGGATTGCTTGTGTCCAGTATCAGGTATTTTCACTTTTGTTTATTTGGATTTTACTTCATACTGGATAATGATTAAATATGCGGGGACATTTTACAGTGAAACTCAATCGTTGAATTCTCAGGAAAGTCAAACATAATGTTAGTTTAACTGCTTTTAGATTTTTTTTCCGGATACGGGCATTGTGCCTGCTGATGAATTTTAGATCTAGTTTATTTATTGAGATTCTTTAATAGTAAATTACAAATTATTTATTGTACATTATTTTCATAGTTGAAAATAAAACATTTATAAGTGTCATAGGTGTGAATGATTTACAAGGGTCTAACTGAGACTGAAATTATAAATTGTTGCAATGCTCTGGTTTTCATAATTCAAGAAACCAACATATCATCAATAAATAATAATAATAATAATAATAATAATAATAATAATAATAATAATAATAATAATCATCATCATCATCATCATCATCATCATCATCACCATCATCTTCATGTTTTTAGCTCTTAATTTAGATTCCAGATTTGCTGAGAGACGCAGTATTCTCTGAGCTGAGCTGCTCAAAATGGCGTTGTGAGCACGCTGAAGGATATGAACAATAAAGGGGCGGCCATTATTGAACGCTTTCGTTCATGCAGAGAGAAAGAGACCGAATTGGTTAGTCCCCTGTTGTATGTTACGACTTTAAGTGAACATTTTAACACAAACGAAAGTCTTGTCAAATCATAATGATTCTGTTTGACATTATAATCAATACTAGACACCTTATGTAATAGCTGGACATGTCCCAATTTAGCATATTGTTACACAAAGAGTAAGCTAGACTGGCATTAATACGAACTACGCAGAAATAATAATAATAATAATAATAATAATAATAATAATAATAATAATATGTATTTTTATTTTATTAACGTTTTGGTGTATGCTTGCTGAACTCCCGATCCAACATTCTGTTACACGATTAGTAAGCTAGACTGGCATGGCACGAGCTACGCAGCATTTATCATTAAAAAGCAAAAATATTCTATTAAAAAACGGAAATCCCATATTTAGCCTACTAGATGGGTCCACACAACATAAAAATAGTGATTTAAAAAAGCCTGAGCTCAGAACACCAGCAATATGGTCACCCTACAGTCCAGGAAATAAGAAACTTGGCTGGACTGAGTGTGAGAAATAATGAGATATTGTGAGATTAACAAGGAATAAATGTCAGTTGTGTTTCGAATGGTTTGCAGGAAAAAAATGGACTTGAAAAAAAACACTTGCAGACAGTCAGAGAGACAGATAGAGTGGTAGAGATATATACAATGTTTATAGAGCATGTTTAATGTTAATTTAAAACATCATGCTATAACATTTAAAGCTGTCTGAATTTTGTTTGCTGTTCTTGCCATTTTCACAGGTCTAGGAACGGGAGACATTTTCTGTCTCATTTTTCTACAATTTCTTTAAATTTGTGTTTTTCAAGTGTACAGGTTTTTACAGTGTTTCCCTAACTAAACAGGACAGGCGATATGCTAATTGAGGAAAAAATAGGTAGCAATGCAAACAATTCACACATTGCTATTACATATAACAATACAAATAATGCCCATATATAAATTTACATATAACCTTTCAAGATATTCTCCTATTTTGAAGTTTAAGGATCAACACCAAAACCAATATTTAAAATATGTAACAGAAATTAAAAATATATAACAGTTATTGTGAACATATATTCACATTCTTTATATATTCCACCATTTTGTGAATTCAAATTTAGATTGAAAACACTGACCCCATGACAATACCTTATAATCGAATTAAATCTCATAACAGTTGGTCTACTATAGCTGTGATTGACATAGCCAGCAAAGTAAACTATGGCTCTGCCTCCGCCCATCCACAAATGAAAGATTCCAATTTCTGTAACTCCAAAGTATCCTACGACACTAGCCTATGACACACTTCAACACACTTCAGAGCAATAGTCACATCAGTCTTTGCAATGTACTCTCTCATGATGAAATTACTATCACATATAATATTACATATCTTGACACTGTCAATAAATACAGTTTGCCTATATTTGGTAATTTGTTACACTGTCCAAGAACTAATATAAAGCTAATAGGAAATATGTTTAGTTGCATGCATGTAAAGTAATACAGTGGCTTTTAAGAGTTACTTGTCCATGCAATTCATTTGCAGGTGAAAAGTTTAAAAAAAGTTGCCATGGCAATTATAAACACTTATGTAAAATTCCGGCTGTGAAAGCAGATAAAATAAACCTGCATAATATTTGACTTATATTTACTTATCTGTCTGCCCATTTAAAAGTTTAGAAGGGAAGTTATGTCAATAGGGTTAAAGCAATTTTCCACCCACTCAAAAAAAAAAAAAAAAGATAATTTAATCTGAGAGAGCCTATCAATTTCCACTTTCCTGTAAAACAGCACCTGTATATGGTAAAATCGTTATTAATGGCATACGGTTCATCACATCATGGCCTAAAAGCTTGAAACTGAGTCAGCACTGAAACCCAGTTGGTAAGAATATATGAACCTGTGAGATACATCCTTAAAAAAGGTTTTGTTGTTGTTGTTGTTTATTAATTGTTCACATTAATAACAGTATATTACAGTAAAAAAGTATACAATTTGATAGTTATAATTAAAAAAAAATTAAATCCTTACAAATGAATCTAATTAAACAGCAAATAATTCAGTCCATACCAAGATAATGTAAATATATAACAATTAAGTTAATAGGAAACTCCTAATAAATGACTACACAACAAGACATAACTAAAAATAACAATAGTTCATAGTCAGTGGGTCATATTCCTGCATATTACAGAAGAAGAAAACATCAAGAAATAAAACCTACATTGGTTATCCATAAAAAAAAGAAAAAAAAAAACACCAGAAAACTTATCTCTGCTAACACAGAGCTATGGTAATATAGCTATAACATAGAAGCCATATCTTTTCTCTAGCTTCCGTCTACTTTCCTTCTACTACTACTACTACTACTACTACTACTTCTACTACTACTACTTTTACTACTGAAACAACTAATAATAGCTGTTCTATTGTTTAATAAGAACACTCAGAATCATAACAAGGTGCGATTAATATGATCACACAGGCTGTCTACTGTAGCTGCAGCTTATATGTTAGTCACTGTCTTTCACCCCCACATTCGTGATTCATTTTTGGCTACCTAATAGCTTGTATATACAAACGTTCAAGTCTAAGCAAATAAGGTCTAAATGAAAAACTCTATTATAGAGCCAAGCATAGTAACACCAACATGAGATTAAAAACATAGTAAATAGTAACATGGGAACATAGTGAACATAGTAAATAAGAACATGAGATGAGCTCATTTGCCACATGTTTTGCATGCTCTTTTTGTAAAAACCGTAGTTTAAAAAAACAAACTAAACCTACTCTTTATATATGTTTTTCAGCTCTCCTGAAACTGAACTGATAACAATGAACACTATACTATACAATGTATACTACACTATACAATATAATAGTGCTGAAAACTGAGAAAAACTGAGGAACATTCTACCAAATATGGCACATAGTGTATTCTAGTTTCTTGCTGATTTTGGCCGCCTTAGAAAGCTCTGTTTGTATAGAAATGTTGGTGTCCATATCTGGCTAAAGCCTTCCATTAATTGCATAGGTAATATTGCTCCCTAGGTTAATTTTGTTCACTAATGCCTGTGATGTTGTCGCATTTAAACTTGCAGTCTCCCAACAATTTTGGCTGCCTTAGAAAGCTCTGTTTGTATGGAAATGTTGGTGTCCATATCTGGCTAAAGCACTCCAGATTCAGCCATGCATGACCCACCACCACTTCACTGCTCACCCACCTGAAACGACAACACCTCTGCACAGTGTTTGCATCTCATTTGAATATAGGTGATGGGGGACAGAAGTCTGTACAGGTGAATAGGTAAGATAAGGGCAAAACTTTTTAGTTTAAAGCAATTGTGTCTTAAGAGGTATTTTATTATGATTTTTTTGTTTGTTGAATCATATTATGATATTATCCATAAAATATGCATTATGAGAGCAAAGTTCATATTTTTATTAAAACAGTGAGGTATCTTTAATTTAGTAGGCTCAAATTATACATAAACAGAGCATATAAATGTATGCATTAGTAAGAATTCTTGTAAAGAATCTTTATAAATGAAATATTTGGTTAATAGTATGCTTTATTTATGTGCTTCATTTACAATATGATACAGGAATGTGTTGCAATCTTGCAAGGTTTAGTTTTTTCAGCCTTGTTTTCATGTCTTGCTTTGTCAAGCTAAAAAGGTATTTGTACAGATGGTTCGGGTTTGATAAAAGGCTTATGCAGTCATGCTGGCTTTGAGAATGTTGGGTAGATTGTAAATTTGATGCATTATGAATGAGGTAGAATATCTTGCAAGGAAAGTTGAAATGGATTGTTAAGGGATCTATAGCTTTAGTAAATTCTTTTCAATTTTATCTGTTGTTTAAGAATTTTCAAAAAAAAATTTTTTTAGCATAAATAAAAATTAGAATGACTGTTCAAGCTGATGACAAGTAATGCCTTAATTACACAAGAGACTTTAAATGCAGTATGCACAACTAATCTAGAACAACCCGTGTTACTAGACCAAATTACATTAGTTTGTGTTGTTGTCACCTTTGAGCAGGTGCCCAAAACTATACACCTGCCAGTTGACTAGTAGAGAAAAGCACAATTAAAGTTTCCATTGCTGTGACAATTTATGGTTCTTTGTTTCCTCACTATGTTTGCAATGGTGTGCACTGACTGATTCCTGGTCAAACAATGATCAGTTTCAAGACCAGATGAATGTTCAAGTCTAAGCAAATAAGGTCTATAATGAACAACTCTATAATAGAGCCAATCATAGTAACACCAACATGAAATAGAAACACAGTAAATAAGGACATCAAATAGAAGCATGGCATCACAAACACAATTGTCAAAAGGCTCAGTTGCCACATGTTTTGCATGCTCTTTTTTATTAAACCTTAGTTTAAAAAAACAAACCTTTTTCACTAGTCAGCTCACTCTTATCAAACAATAGCTACCCAGTGCATGAGTGTTAGAATGAAGGCTAGCAGGCACTTCTGTCAATACATATAAGCCAGGCGACACCTTTTTTTTGTACTTTGCTGGTCACACTTCATGGAGTATCACAAAAAAGTGCTATCTTCCCTCTTTCCGATACATAGGCTCACAGACATCCACAATTGGGTGGTGTTTTTGTAATTGATAAAACAGCAAAAATATGCTACCCAGAAAGTCCTCCCATTAATTGCATAGGTAATATTGCTCCCTATGTTAATTTTGTTCACTAATGCTTGTGATGTTGTCGCATTTAAACTTGCAGTCTCCCAACAACACAATGCTTTTTTAAAATGTTCTTTAAATGCAGTGTGCACAACTAATCTGAAACAACCTGTGCTGCTAGAACCACATTAGTTTGTGGTGTTGTCACCTTTGAGCAGGTACCCAAAACTATACACCTGTCAGTTGACTAGTGGAGAAAAGCACAATTACAGTTTCCAGTGCTGTGACAATTTATGGTTCTTAGCTTCCTCCCTTCGTGTGCATTGGTAGTACAGTGTGCACTGACTGATTCCTCTCTGGTCAGGACAATGGTCAGCTTCAAGACCAGATCAATAAGAATCATTAAATGTCACACATGATACTACAGTGCAGGGCTAAGCTGTGAGTGATGATTTGATAAAAATAGGTATATTTGTGGTTGCTAAAAACATAACACATAAGACCACTCTGAGTGACACAAGGATTTGCATAATGCATGTGACTGAATAATACAGTAAGACGTCTTTATACACAAAGCTAGGCTAAGAGAAAATAGAGTAATCATGTGATGTATGAAACTTAAAGGAATAGCTACAACTCATGGTTATATTTGCAATATATCGTTAAGATCAGGTAAAATTTTGGTTGCAATGTTATAGGTAAACAAAGCTGATATCTAAACAAAATTAAAGTAAGCTTTGCCAATGGCTAACTTAATATCAATAATTTTAAACAACTGAGTGATAAACTCGTGTCAGTTGATAACATTTTTACTAATTACATTCAGTAGGGTATTTTGGGAGTCACATTTCTTTAAAATACATGAAAATACAGGTTTTCTTTAAAAC
>JAOVVF010000025.1:19808802-19821735 GCA_028565595.1 Duopalatinus emarginatus
GCCCCCCCCCCCCCCAAAAAAAAAAAAAAAAAAAAAAATCATACCGAGGTTAACCTGAATCTGTCAAGGAAGTATGAATTTATATAATATAGCCCTAAAATATATTTTCCAAATACAAATATATTATTTTTTATAGTCCATTATAAATCATAAATCTATTTTAGATATTGTATTAGAATTGTTTTTATGAACATAAACTCATGAATACTGTGCAGCATGTTGGGGGAAATATCATACCATTGTGCACATGCATTTTCCATCTACGGTCCAACATGTCTAAGTACATGGCCTACATTTCCGTCCTGTCACATTTATCAACAGCAGCAGGCTAAAAATATTTAAGGCGCACTGAAACTCGCACTTGAATTGTAAGGTCAGTTTGAGCTGGTAAGACAATCACAGTTCAAACGTGAGTATTAAGATAGTATTATTAGTATGAGAGTGCAAAATTTAATATAACAATACTGTGCAATATCTGTATACTCTGAACACTATCACTGTGCAATACTTATGTGAGTGCAAAACTGTATATAGCTGTACAATACACCACATCATATTTTTTTCTATTTTTTCCTAAATGTGCATAAAACCCAATCCATACACAGCCTTTATTAATTTTTAGTATATGTTTGCACTGTTAAGAAGGGGCTTTTAATCTCATTGTACATGTGTATAGTGACGATGGCATTCTATTCCATTCTATTCTGTTTATAGTGTTGCACAATCGGATTGATATCCCAGATTACACGAGCTCTTTTTGGTTAACAAGAATTTGCTTTCCTAAACAGGATATAGCATATACATGAAGTTATTTATCTGATGCAATATTTCGTTTTAGAGAACGAATTTTGTATTATAAGTTGTGTAAGTTCGTTATTTAGGCTGCAAGTGCGCAAATGTAGTCAAAATGTAATGTTTAAAAACCCTATAACAATAGCTTGTTTCAGGTTAGATCAATTCTATCAGTTGTTAGATCAAAAGTAAAACGAGCAATAAATTCTTTGAGACAAAAAATGTTTATTTTATATTAAGTTCACTAAAATATTATGAACTAATAACTAAATAGGTCCCTGTCAAAAAAGATTTCAGTTTGAGAAATGCATTCTCTATTAAAATACTTTACATTAATACAACTTAATGTTAACGCTATGAAATGGTTCAGTATTTACTAAAATAAATGTAAAACAATTATTATTATTATAATTATTATTATTATTATTATTATAATTATTATTATTATTATTATTATTATTATAATTATTATTATTATTATTATAAGAAGAAGAAGAAGAAGAAAAAGAACACAAAAAGAACTATCATCTAAGTGTGTTTAAAAATAATATGTCGCGCGCGCGCGCACACACACACACACACACACAGCATCGGACTTTCTAAATTTGATTGAAAAATAGTATAATACTACTAGCAATCATTCAATGCTGTAAAAGTTATACTTAGTGACCTCACCTCTTCAGTTTTATCACTTTTATCTACAACTTTACCTACTTCTGCATTTTCTCACATTCTTGGGTGAATTCAGAGCAAAAGGTTATCTGGCAAAGCATTCCTTCATTCATTATGGCATAAAAGACACACTACCAACACATCTCCATATTGGTGCAACTCTGATGGCAACTGTTGCTTCTCTTATTTTAGCTATTCATTATGTCTTATTTATCAGTAGTTTTGTTACTTTTTGTAAACAAAGTAATGAAAAAAATAAATGAATAAAACGGAAAGATTGATATATTAAAACCAAAAAGCAATATGATGCTGTAAAAAATGTTATATTTCAAAACTGCAGTCAACCTGGAATAACAATACACACACACACACACACACACACACACACACGCGCGCGCAGGCACGCGCACGCACACACACAGACACACACACACACACACATATGTGTTCTGTGTACTTGTTTTTGTCACACATCAAGAATGCTGTGTGGTATACATGTGTATGTTCCATATTTTTAGTACGACTGTGGTTGTGTGGTTTCTACCTTTCAGTTCATTATTATTATAATTACTATAATAATAATTATTATTATTATTATTATTATTTTTATTATTATTATTATTATTATTATTATTATTATTATTATTATTATTATTATTATTATTATTCAGCTTTACTGTCATATCCCTTATTGCATAACATTACACAGTAGCAAGCCACATTTAATCTTGAAGGTGTTGAAGTGTAAAAAAAAACCACACAGATTGCCTAACTTTTGTTAAGTACTAAGTGTAAATCATGATTAAGTATGTTGTAGATAAAAATATTAATATAATATGAGATAAGATAAGATAAAAGCTGCAGTGAGCAACTTTGTCTGTGGTTGGGCTTAATAGGTAGCTAATGTAAACAGACATTTAACTATGGTACTTTGGCAGTGTTACTAGTGTCACTTGTAGTGTCACTTTTACCAAATTGAAAGCTTTCTCATGCTTATTAAAAATTCTTGATTCATCAAGGTAGGCTCATACAGAAAATGAATTTACATCCGAAGAAACCACTTTAGATAATGAGGATATTGTTTTTATGTCCACTAAAATGTTTTGTTTACATCATTCCATTGCCAAAGTATTTCTAGTTGCCCCATGAGTTTCATGTCATCCTATGCTGCCATTCTACTATTGTCATCAGAGCACAATAGATGGATGACTCAGACTTTTAATAAAATTATGTGTCAATTACCCATCCATGAGTACATTACTTTGTACTGATGTCCCCTCATGACCAGAGAATTTATTTTTGATGTGCAATATTTTCTGAACCAAACAAATGCCCCACAAATTGTCGAATTTGGTTTGCCAAAGTTTGGGCCTCGTCAACGGTTACAAGTGCAATCAGAAGGTAATAGCTTCTTTGCACATTAAACAAAAGTGTGTGCACATGCACGCACACACACACACATAAATCTACAGCATATAAGTACTCAAAGTATACTAAGAAGCCATTTTTTTAAAGAGGGAGTTGAAAGCAGTTGTGATGTGATACATTGTTTATAGAACTTGGACTCACCAGCACTACTGAAGAATTATGAAGTAATCATGAAAACTGACACCTTACAAACAGCCCAAGTCATTTAACAAGGCACTGATCAAAGGACCCTGTGTAATAGATTTACAGGGAATGTAATATCTTTTGTTGAATTTGATTTGAACCAGCTGTCTATGCCACCAATTAGGTTTATCAGCTGAAGGCAAGTGTGTATATTTGACTGTGGGCTGGCTTCAGATGTTGCCTGGAGAAAAAGGCACATGTACTAATAGGATGAACCAGACCTGCCAGTCAGTGAGAGAAAGAGAAAGGACAGAAAGAGAGAGAGAGAGAGAGAGAGAGAGAGAGAGAGAGAGAGAGAGAGAGAGAGACTTATTTCAAAATCAAAAGATACTTCAAAGATGTTTGCTTCTATTCTCTAGTCTTATAATTGGGATATGATATTACATCTGAAAAAAAGATATATTATATCACTTCTAAGGAAGCATTACTTTTTGTGATTCATATTTGTGTATTTGTGTGTATATTCATATATGATCAAATCTTTGTGATCATCCATTCAATGATCCATAGAACCACATATGTCCTTCATAAGTTTTGCTCTACAGTAGTAGTTTCTCAACAGAATACACAGTTCTCTAATGTTCATTGCTCATTTGAAAAATAGGTGGAGTTCATATCCAAATTTTGTCTTTGTCCCCCCAAGTGCAATACAAGCAACTGCTATTTTTTAAATGGTCTCTGAACCAATCACAAAAACGCATTTTGTTCTGCAGTGTGAAGATATTTCCTTGCTTATTTCTGATTGTCTCTTTGAGTCATATAAAAATGACTGACTGCTTCTAGCAGTTCACTACAGCAGTACACGCTCTGTCAGTGTGAACATGCGAAACAGGTGTATATATATGGACAAATTAAACACTTCTTTAAGTTTAAACTGACTTTACATGGTAACGTTAGCCTAACTGTGGTGATTTGTTGCTTAATGTTACTTGCTTGTAATATTTTTGTTACTTAACTTATTTTATTAACAGTTAGCTGTTAAGCTAGCTGCTAACCTAGCAGCAGCTAATCTGTCTTAACAGTGACTTAACTTTACTAATACCTTTCTGTATATATTCTGCGCATTTTTCATTTAATAAATATACAGTCTGAAAACCTATAATGCATTGTTTTTGATTGCAAAAAAATAAACTGAACTTGCCTGTGTCACATTTGAGGGCTCCTGTGCATCAGACTCCACCAGTGTTAGCTGACCGCGCTCCTGCATCCACACGAGCCTCCTGGCTTAAACAGTTACTCGGTATCACAACAAGTTTTTTTTTAAAAAAAAAAGCATTTTTTGATCCAAGTCATGGCTTGAAGACATGCAACATTTTTATATACATATACCCAGCACAAACAGACCAGAACCTGGACTGCTTTATACACACTCTAGACTTCTACAACAATAAGAATTCTCTAAATAATCTCCTGGGATTCTCTATATTTAACTATTATCAAGTTTGTATAAGATTGTGGGGGTAGGGGTATCTTGATCAACCATTTTAGCTCCGACTTATGGATTCAAAGCACAGATAAGATTTTTTATAAAAATGAAGACAGTAAGCATATCACTCAGAATATTGCTGTTATAGTACATTGATAAGTAATAAAGAGAGTGATCATATGTGTGCATGAAATAGACAGTTTGAATGTAATAGTAATACAAATTAGGCCAGGTACATTTTTGGTCTCTGGCATTATCTAATGTCCTCCCCATGGTCAAACATTGTATTTTTTCAAAAACAAAATTTTTCTTTGAGGTGATTAAGCAAGTGATTTAGGCTTTGGCTTTGGTGCAGTTGTCCAGGCTTGGGGGCTTTGTGACTTGACACAGTGAACAAGCCTGCTGTGTGTGTGTAAGTGCAAAAGCCTCAGGCTGAAGGGACTGTCCCCAGCTTCCCCCTCTGGACCACTCTGTTGTCAGATTGGGGTTATTGATGGGACAGGCAGGCATTGGAGACCACCTCCATTTCAAAACCAATGAATACGACACAGCTGGAAGGACTGTCCAGTGCTGGGCAAAGAGCAAATTATGCATGTGCCAGAATGTTGGGTGTGTGTCTCTCGTTCATTCTGGGTCTTAAATGTATGACAAGCCATATGTGTTATTTTTGGTCAAAAGTAAAACATTTCAGAACATTTTAAAATTTGTTCTTGACATTTAGAAGCTTTAGAAACTCCCAAATGTACAAATAAAGAAAGCACATAGGCCAGCTTCATTTGGTACATCAGTTTAAATTAAAACAGCAGCATTACCATTAACACAATTATTTTTCATTCATTCATCCAAAAAACAGGTCAGGGCTGCTGTAGATCCGGAGCATATCTTAGAGACACTGGCTGCAAGGTGGGAATACACCCTAGATGAGACACCAGACCATTGAAGAGCAACACATACATGCAATGCTTGGTAGCAATCAGAGGTAAAGCACTTAAGACTTCCAACAGGATGGAGGGCTTTGCAGTGTCTCTGTAAATTGACAAGAACCATTTTCTATTTATACATATTCAGTATCTGGTTTACCCTGGTCAGGGCCATGGGGATTATACAGCCTATCCTAGGAACGCTGAGCATGAGGTGGCAATGTACACACACAACCAAAAGTTGCATTTTTTATTATCTTCAAAACTGAGGGAAAAAAAAGACTGGGGAGGGAGGAGTTGTTTATAGTTGCTATAATTTAAGTGATCACAGAAACTAACAGGTTTGTTCCACAACAGTACACTTTATTATAAATGAACAAGAAGTGTCATTCTCTACTTGACATTGTTAACTTTAGCAAAATGTATAATCCATACATAGATCAACTAGGAGCGATCAAGCTGATATATAAATAATAATAATAAGAGAATTCAGATCCAGATTCAGATACTTCTTATAAATACTCAATATCCTTGCTGATGATATCTCAAGGTCATACTCTGTGAATGCTACCTGCAATTCATGCAAGTCATGTAAATCTCAGATAGTTGGTCATAGGAAATTAACCCAGACAAATGCTCAGGAACAACAATAAGGAATGTCTGTGCAGTAAGGAATGATTTTTGCCATTTCAGCTGTGTCGTAAGAACAAAACATCAGTAAGCAGCTAGCACCTTTTTTCCAGAACCTCCTTCTTGTTGTCTGGGCCACCAGGTCTTGAACATAAGCCTGTGATCTGCTGATGTGATCTGACAGAATTGTCAGAGACCAGGTGGCATCCCCACCCTCCTCCCTTATTCCAAATTTGGGGATGATGCACTGAAAAATCTCTCCATCTCTGTCGCTTATGTTTTTCCCCTCTTCTCTTGTTCCTCCTACACTGCAAGGGAGTGTTGCAGAGTGTCTTAATTTCCCTGTGCGCTTTTGCTCACTGTTCGCAGCATGACAGTGAAAAATGGTTCGTCAGCTTGGATCTCTTTGCTGGGCGACACAAGGCCAAACGACACAACATCTGGCGGCAAAGCACTGTCTCCGGGGTTTCTTGGCATGTGCTCTTGGCTGCTGTCTCTGCTCTGTCTCTCGTTTTATCTCTGCCCTTCCCCCCCCTTTTTCTTCGTTCTTGACTCGTTCGCTTGCTCCTCTCATCCCCCCCCAGAGGTGCTGGGACGCAACAGCAGGTCCAGGTGGGGCCTTTTTTGGCTGTCCGATTCCTCAGTAATGTTGCCTTGGCAACCTAAATAGGATGTCACAGGTCTAAACTGCACTGTGTCCTTTAGGCCTGTGACTGCACTCTGTTTTGCACAAATTACCTCCATGAGTTATATACACACAAACCTAGTGAGTACAACCAAAAGAGTACTTGCATTTAACATGGACAAGCACTCAAATAATTAAATTATGATGCAAAGCTTGTATAGCTTCACACAACATCATGATCTGAGTATTAAAAATGTCATCTGAAAAATTACCATGTCAGGGAAAGTGCTCAGATCTTTTAAGAGGCACACATAATCATCACACTTTTCATCAGTGCTTAACAGCAGACCTGGTCTACATTAGTGTATAACAAATTTTGGCCCCATGCCTTGTTCGGGTACATTAGCATATATTCCTCCATTTCAAGACATGCAGGCTCTTTAAGGAACTGTGAAGTTTTGTGCCTGTGCCTATGCTGAAAAGGAAATCTGGTTGCAACTACACCCCTATTAATCATTTCTTAGGATTCTTCATACAGCATGTACAGTACAATATCCTGTGTTTCTGTAACACTTTTCCTGTTTGACCCAAATAGCCCTAATGTGATCCTTAAGCATGTCGATAATTTAAGGAGAAACACAGGAAAAGGTGGGGACGAAGATCAGCTTGTTTGGCCTGTTAAAGTGCGAGGGAGACAGGATGCAACCGTGCAGGCTTTATGATTAGAAGAGTTATACTACAGACCCTTTAGGGCGTTTGAGTGGCAGGTTACAAAAAAATCTCCACATGGATCTGTTCTTGAATTTTATATGCTGCTTTATATTAAATACAGACATGGGTCCTCATTTATCAAGTTGGATATGAACAAATTTATTTGTTTGCAAGTGGATTTACACAAGAAATGTGGTATTCATGAAAATCCAGTTAGTTGGGAATAATGGTTCTATCATACTAGAGCCCCTGTGCAAATTTATGTTTAATGAAAATTTAGCAAAACTCAGTTCCTTCATAGTAATCATTTGGAAGAAAGCAATCTAAAACAAATCCGTTAACAAAAATTAGACTAGCCATTCAATTAAGACAAAATAATCGGCGTTCTATAAAAAGACGTGGCTATTGTAACTTATGGTGGTTGACATGCTGCAATGGCTAAGGTATATTACTGGAAGATTTAGTGCATGTTGTGCTTAGGGATGTGTGTTCTCTGTTTAGTTATGATATTGTGGTTTTTATCTCTCTGTTAGCTTGGTCTTTTATGCTTTTGGGCATTACAAAGTATAAATCACAAACATAAACATGAAATGATAATTTATGGTTTATTGGCTTTTAGTGATACGGTCATGTGTGCATGAAGAAAATCAGTAAACCTTTGCTGGAGATTCTTTATTTATTTGATCTACAAAAACATTTTAACACAACTTTGCTAAAGGACTTATAACTGAGACCCAATGACTGTGTTGATGTGGGAAAGCCAAAAAAGACAAATGAACCACAAATTAATGCAACAATAACTTCTACTTCTACTACTTCTGTTAGACCTACTCCATTTGACAGGAATACACACTGCTCCGATTTATTTCCATACTTTTTATGTCTGCTCTTGTGGAAAAGAGACAGTGAAAAAGAGATCAATCAAGTTTGTGGTCTTCTTTCAGTGCACTGCTCTTATAACTCAAGGAATAATGGCTTTATAAGCACCAAGCCAACACAGGGCAGGGTTTGCTTGGCCTCATAAACGTTTAGCGTTTTATGAGGCAGAGCTGGAAGGATGTGATTGTTCCACTGAGACTCAGCATTCAAATAGGAGGAGTATAACAGCACAGTCAGAGTATCCCAGACACAGAGAAATAGAATGATACAGTAAAACTTCACTTCTACACACAATCACACACATTCAGGGGAAAAAAAAGTGCAAGCAAATCTCATTTTAACACAGTGTAACTATATATGCAGAGACCTCTACAAATACTGTTACACATTTCAATAAGTATAAGCAGTAATAGATTTATATATGCAATAAAAACAGGAGTGAACCTACAAACACACACACACACACACACACACACACACACTAAAGAGTAAGCAGAGTATCAAGTGGGAAATAAGCTTGGAGCGCTCAC
Organism: Duopalatinus emarginatus; assembly: GCA_028565595.1. Taxonomy (NCBI): domain Eukaryota; kingdom Metazoa; phylum Chordata; class Actinopteri; order Siluriformes; family Pimelodidae; genus Duopalatinus; species Duopalatinus emarginatus. The sequence goes on from JAOVVF010000025.1 coordinate 19,817,599, forward strand.
ACACACACAAGCACACTGAAGAGTAAGCAGAGTATCAAATGGGAAACAAGCTTGGATTGCGCACACACATACAAGCACACAGTACAGTAGCTAGAAAGCAGCTGAGACAGCACAAAGAGTTGAGAGGAGAAGGAGAGGACGTTTAAACACAATAGACTCCATGCTGGGCACAGTTGTCACACAGCCCTTTATCAAACACTCTTCAGGTTTACTTCCTGGGCCTGGTGTTGGACCATCACTTTAAAAGACATTGCAGTGGCCAGAGAATGACAACTTTAATTTCAATAAAACGAGTTCAGTGCTTGCACACAGCACTGTTTCAGGTAACCTAACCCTAGAGGTATGCGACAACAGATATGAGAGTGAAGTATGAACACTCTAATTATCTCCATAATAACTATTTTATTTGTATTCATATATTTTAATACATACAACTTTCATATTCCTAAAAGTATAAACAGATTACAGCTCTGATTTAGGTGTGGCGATTTTACATCAGGAACGCCACCTGAATTACTCATTGTGATGAAAGCACACCAGCAGCACAGGTTTTATTCAAGAAGGAAATTCACTAGCTAGAAATAAAGTATATTTTTCTGCTAACAAATGAACCTACAGGAAGTCTGTGGCAAACTAGCACATCACAAATATAAAACTGATTTACAGGGTTACAAACAAAACATAATTGTGTTAAGTAACCAATTTGCTACTCTTAATAGCATACGCTGAGGTTAAACATTTTACATTAAAGTCTTTGCATTGTTTTTAATGTGTTAAATTGTCTTTGAAATTAGAGTGGAAACAGATTAGGCTAAAAGGACCCTATAAAATAGTAATGGAATAAACATACATTGCAATGCCAGGCTACATTTCATAGTGGATAAAAGGATGTCAAAACACACAGTACTAGTACAAACTAAATGTAAATGTTGTGAAGATGTATAGCCTAACTCTTAGAGCAATGCTACTAACACCGTAGCATCTAATTCTGCATGCTAATAAATCACAGTTGGTACGTCTGGGCCCAATAAATACATTCTTGCACAGAAACAAACATTACATATTGTAGCCTCACCATAACAAAAATGTATTCTAACATAACCACATAAAAAAAAATCCCCTCCCCCTTTAGGTGTAAAGAGATGCATACTGAAGCACTGACTGTGAGGCTGGTGGGAGAATATGCCGGTGTGCACTGATGTGTGTGTGTGTGTGCGTACACGTGTGTGAAAGAACGAGACAGCGGAACTCAATCAGGCCTGGGTCGTGCAGGTTCAGGGTGGCAATACAGCAGCGGTGCAGTGCTGAAAAATCTGAGGTGACAGTTCATTTTCGCTGTTGACAGTATTTGTCGCTCTCACTCGCCTGTTCCCTTGCTGCTCACCCTGCCAACAGTAACTGCACCAGCAACCATTACTGTGACAGCAGAGTGGAGGCGGGACCTTATCTCATGACAGCACTCTTCAGGGACCAATTGCTTGAGCTGCAATCATATGTGTCAGACAGGATTTAGAATTTGGAGTGATGCCAAAAATATTTAATTGTTTGTAAAAGGTAAAGTTGATATGTCTCAGCTATGGCCTTATATTATATACATTGTATTTGTAAGGCCTTTTATTATACACCAATCAGCTATAGGATTAAATCCAACTGCCTAAACAGACACCAAAACAGCTCTGACTTGCCGAGGCATGGCCTCAACAAGACCTCTGAAGTTGTGTTGCGCTGTGTTATCTGGCACCAAGATGTTAGCAAAAGACTCTTCTATGGATCTGGTCCTTCTTCCCCCTCACCCCATGCGCATCAGTGAGCCTTGGGCAGTCATGACCCTGTTGCTGGATCAACGGTTGTCCTTCCTTGCACGACCTTTGGCAAATACTAACGACTGCATACTGGAAGCATCCCACAAGACCTGCTGTTTTGGAGATACTCTAACCCAGTCATCCAGCCACTAAATTTGCTGCTAGATTTGATGCTAGATGCCTCTTATACTTTCTATTGTTCTGCTTTCAATATATCAAATTTCATGTATGTCAGTTGCTACCTAATATATTCCACCCCTTGACTGGTGCCATTATACTGAGGTAATCATCATTATACACTTCGTATGTCAGTAGGCTTGTGGTTTTGATATTGTGGGTGATCAGTGTATAAAATACATACATACATATGGACACAAGTTAACCATATAACGGATACATGCATGATAATTCACTATATCACAAAGCACAGGCCATCTCAAATTGGCTCCATGTTCATGACAATGATTCAACTTCAGTGGGTTTCAGTCACCATATTTAAACTAGAGAATCTTTGGAATGCGGTAGAATGACATATTCAAATTTGTAACAAGTACATGGTGCAATCATGTCAATATGGACCAGAGTCAATATGGACAAAGAACTGCAGAGTTTTAGTATGTTTCTTCATTATAATAACACAATAAAACAGAACCAGATTGGTTTCACTTATAAAGGAATTCTTAAATTGTAATCTTTGGCTTCTTGTATTAAATAAATAATATTAGTGTGTGTGTGTGTGTGAGTGTGTGTGTGTGTGTGTGTGTGTGTGTGTGTGTGTGTGTGTAACCCAGCTTTAGCTAGAGATTTGTGATGAAAGTGCACTTGGACTGCATCCTTTCAAATCACTTATGGCCTTGAGCCCTAGCATCATGAAAAACAAGAACAAAAAGGCATAGAATGGATATTGCTTGTTCTGCCTCTCATACTCTCTCTATTTCAAAATCACTCTCACAGGCTGCATGGCCAGTTCACTGGAGTGACACCTCAGTAAACAAGAGTGGACTGGCGTCGGCATGGCAACGAGTGGCCCTTAATTTGCATGCTAATTGTCCTATGTGTGTTGGATGATTGTTTTGGGCTGGATCAATGCTAAGAACCTCAGGACTGCACCCAATTATATGAAACATACTCCCAGAGAAACCTGCCTGCCAAGAAGGTTGATTATTTTGGTGTGTATAGAAAATTATTTACATACAACATTTGTGCCATCAAAATAAGCACAAAGCTGATTGCAAGAAGTTGCACAGCATGAAGTCATACAAACAATTCATGGCAATTTATGAGTTCCCTCTGTATATAGGACAAATTGTCTGCTTCCAGTAATGGAAAATCATGCAAATCTGAAGTGTTTCTCTCCAGTAACAAGCCATTTTCAATTTCCTTTGCTGCAAATATCTTTTTTTCATTTGATCACATGACAGAGAGTGAGCATCTTAAATTGATCTGCCTTTGCTCTGAGTCTGATGTCAGACTCAGAGCTCCCCACTTGCCTGGGTGTCATATGCATGAATACATTTTCTTCCATGCACTAGTTCCTGTATTGGAGACGCATGGTCAGTTGTGAAGATCATCAAGCTGTGTCTCACTAAGGCATCCCCTTCATTTGTAATGGGACTCAATAGCCAGACCATCCATCCATATTGGTCAATGCTTCATTAGCTGTGTCCTCTAAAGCAGTGAGTGAATGCTGCAACAAAACAGAGTACAATCATGCTCCACAATACCATTACTGATTGCTGATCAGTGGATCTAGTACAGCAGCCCAGGCTTGATGCAACAGACATTTCAAATTTACCATGTATATGTAAAAGCTGTACATTATCTGGGTGTCTCCAAAAGCCTTGTAACATGTAGGTCAGTCGTGCATGGCTCTCAATAACACATAGTCAAAGATGGATTGATGGAGTCGATTAAAGACTCTGATTCAGATTCACATCATTCTTTATGTGGTGAGCTCTGATCTGTCCCCTCTCTCCCTATTTCAGGAATCGATTTGGAGCTGAAACAATGCCTGTGTGGTCGTAACTGCAAAGGTATCTGTTTGTTTTTGCAGAGTAGGTTAGGAACCTCGATTTACCAGCTAAAGGGATGTGTGGGTGTAGTGTATGGTAGTCCTAAAAATCTATACATTAACTGAACGTGAATATTCTAACCTTGTTTCTTTTTCTCCTTTGGTTTGTCCTTCTCTCTCTCTCTCACTGTCTCTCTCTCTCTCTCTCTCTCTCTTGCTCGATCTCTCTCTCTCTCTCTCTCTCTCGCTCGCTCTCTCTCTCTCTCTCTCTCTCTCTCACACACACACACACACACACACACACACACACACACACACACACAC
>JAOVVF010000025.1:19821835-19854089 GCA_028565595.1 Duopalatinus emarginatus
TCTCTCTCTCTCTCACACACACACACACACACACACACACACACACACACACACACACACACACACACACTTACTTTGCAGGTCAGGCCCTGCTGTATTGTTGCCATGGAAACCCCTGTAATGTGAAGAAAGAGGCTTTTTAAAGTCCCTTCACCCTGTCTCCTCTGTTTCCTCTTCGTACTCTTCATCTCTTCATCTCTCACTCCCATTTTCTATTTCCTTTATTTGTACATGGATCAGGATTAGTTACATAGATATGAGACATATAACCTGTATTTCCCTGTTCAAAAACTGCTCTAAACCTGTACATTTGTGAATTATTTTATTTTGTAGAAATACCAATATATTTCTATATTTTGGCATTAAGGCAAGCTAAAACATAAAATATGTTCGTAAAGCGTTGAACCTGCATTAAACTGTTTATTTATACACCTGCATTTAATGACTTCATAAAGACTTTTTATTAAAGGGTTTTTATTATTGTTCTGTTTTAACTTTCCTGTTCCAGTGTACAGTTGATCCTCTCAGAAGTTTAACCTCAGTGCCTTAAGCATAGTCAGCATGATAATGAATCATAAATTAACATCACTCTCAAACCATATTATAAATCTTACAAGTAGCACCTAAAGCTTGGCCGGACATATTAGGAATATTAATTAACATATTACTATTAAGAAAATATTTATTGACAGGGTGCAGAGGCACCTTTGTGGCATTCATTATTTTCCTATAAATGCATGATCAGGAGTGCTTTACCTCACTTATACCACTTTTGAGTTTAATTTCAATATAAGTTGAGATACAAGTAAATATTGAAGCACAACATACCTTTTGTACTTCTAGTTACAGTGCCTGTAAAAAGTATTCACTCATTTGGACATTTCCCCTTTTATTGCTTTCATAAATAGAATCATGGTTAATATAATTCAGCTTTTTAATAGGAATTTGAAAAAAAAAAAAATTATACCAAAGTAAAAAGATTTCTACAATATTCATAATACATGTCAATTAAATAGAAGGGTATACTGTAAAAGTAACTGCATTAATATTCACCCCCTTCAAGTTAGTATTACCTTTGGCCATACAATGTTGTATATATATATATGTATATGTATAAGTATATACAATCACCACACTGAGTCAGTCAGACTGGTACATCTAGACTCTGCAATTTTACTCCAGCCCTTTTCAAGTCCAGACACAAATTCTCTATTAGATTGAGGTCTGAGCTTTGACTTGCGCGCTCCAGAACATTCAGCTTGTTGTCTTTAACCCATTTCTCTGTGTAGCTTTTGCTGTATTGCTTTGGGTCATTGTCATGCTGGAAAATAAATCTTCTACCAAGCTGTAGTTTTCCTGCAGACTGAATCAGATTGTCCTCTAGTATTTCCCTATTTTTTATTTAGCTGCATTTATTTTACCCTCTACCTTTACAAGCCTTCCATGGCCTGCTGCCAAGGAGCATCCCCACAGCATGATGCTGGTGTATTTGTGGTGATGTGCCTGATGGGCAAAAAGGTCCATTTTGGTCTCATTAGACCAAAGAACCTTCTTACAGTTGATCTTGGAGTCGTCACATGATCTTTACCACTCTTTTATAAAGCTTTGACTGGTGGATCAGGGACCAATTAGATCTCCATTTCATTAACTGTAAGGCTACTAGCAGCAAGCAGCAGCTGGCAGGACTGCTGTTGAATTAGGTCAGTCACTTAAAACAGGGTTACATTATTTATTTTGCACAATTTCATTTGCACTATTTTGTAGAAATCTGGGGTTTTTTTTATGTTAACATTTTTTTGGTTAAAAGGCCAAACTATATCGACCATAATTCCGTTATGAAAGTAGCAGAAGTTCAAAACATCCAAGAGGCTAAATGCAGTGTTTTATTGGCTGTAACTCATATGTCCTCTGGTACCCAGATTTATAGTGCCAGTGATAAGGTCTTCACTCTAACAGAAACAGTCAGCCATTTTGGTTCCATCTTATCCTTAGTTGGCTCTGCGAGTACTTATCACTCCACCATCTTGGCTCAGCACTTCCCTCTTCCCAGTCTGTTACACAGCCTCTGTCCCACATGATGTCACAGTCAGTGACAGCACTCCACAGCTCAGGCTACTGAACTGAGACTGATGAGTGAGTAAGCAAGCGAGGGAGATAGTGAGAGAGAGAGACAGAGAGTGAGAGATTGAGAGAGAGAGAGAGAGAGAAAGAGAGAGAGAAAGAGAGAGAGAGAGGGGGGGGGGTTAGAGAGAGTCCACAATCAAGCAGTGTGGTCCAGACAGCCTTCGAAACGTCACAGTTACTCAATGGTTCAGTCTCACTGCCTCTAACAGCTGATTTCGAGTCAGTTCTCATCATTCTGTATCCAAGCCTACAATCTAACCATCACCAGCTCTGTACTGACGGCTCGACACAAAGCAATTTCACTCTACATTATAGTGAAGCTGATTGGTCACTGGAAGCTCTTGCAGCAGGAGAACACTTAATAGTGTTCACATCTTTCAGTTGATTCTGGGTCACCTCTACAGCATTAGATGACTAAAATGACAGAATTGTAATATGAAATATCCTTTCACCTACACACCCATGAACAGTGATTCATCCACTCTAGTATTGCTGCAAGTGCAGACAATACAACTGGCTGTAAAATGAGGCCAACATCAGCCCTTCTGCTGACTGCCTCTGGATCAGATATGTTTGTACTCCATCAGTACTCCATTTGCACTATTACTAGAGGGCAAAACACTAGAGGACTGTAAATCACTCTTAAACAAGCTGAAGAGTGGACCTGTGCTAATTTAGGACAGACCTAGAGATTACCCACTAGTCTCTAATTGGTTTGGCAGATCATGCCTATGGATAGATGGATAGCAAGAGAGTAAGAGGCAAAACCAGTAAGATATGTAAAAAGACATGGAGAGTAAAGGTTAAAGGAATATTGAAGCAACAAAGATGGAAATTGAAATGTATTGAGAACACACTGAAAGAAAAAGGGAAGAGGAAAAGAGAGAGTGGGAGAAAGAGAAAGGGGGAGATAAAAGCAAGAATCAGACAGCAGTAGAAGGAAAAAATAAGAGAGAGAGGGAGAAAGAGAGAGAATGAAAAAGCCAGAGTAGCTGGCTTGTAATGTCTTGCGTCTCTTCGCAATCGAATTCTTGCCGCTCTGTCGCACAGGGAGTGCTAATTGACAGGCAACCACTTAAGTCTTAATTTTCTTTTAAGATTGCCGAGTGAAAAGAAAGGGAGAGGGAAAAGAAAGAAGCTACAGACAGGGAATTCTAATGAGAGAGGCATCGCGACTGAGCAGGCCCATTACGTGTGATCTCAATTCCGTTCTCTTCTGCAGACACCAGAGGCATGGTGTTTTAATGGTTTAGCCACTGGACAGAAGAGCATGTCACAGCTAACTGCCCTGCCTGGGGACGACTGGATTGAGCAGGAGACTAGATCCAATGAGTCAGGCTTAGCACAGGTCTCATCAAAGCCCCAGAAGAGTCAAAAGCAGTTTGTGTGTAAAATGCAACAAGGGCTCTGGAGGAAGCAGACATCTTTAGCAGGATGAGTTAGGTTCACGTTGAGGGTTACCTATTACTCAAGGTTTTAACAACACCACATCTAGGCCCACAGTCTGGTAAACAGACAGGTGAGAATTAAGAATAAAATAACAGTGGCTAAAATGTATAAAATACCTGGAAATAAAAAGCACGACCATGTGTCTTTTTCAGATGTGTCCATGAACTATATACAGAAGTGAGAAAGAGTTAAAATAAACATATACTGATTTATTAGGCATCACCCAATACATAATTTTTTATATACACATCTAAAAGTTATAATAAAAAGTTATAATTTATTATTTTGCCATTGTCCAAAGAACTCACTAGCTAGGAATGAATGCAATGCAACCATAAGTTTAAACAAACTAACCAAAATTAAGCTGAAGTTAGTTAACATTTAATATTACCCAAACTTAACTTTAAATATCAGTGTGCAAACCTGCCAATTTTGACTATTTCCTATAAAAATGTATTTTTTTCTGCCAAAAGTAGTCACATAGGAAGTGAAGAATAATGTATCTGACTAGTTGCTTGTTTTTTGTAATTGTATCTGACTCATGAATAATATTTGGACAAGTCTAAAGTGTGCACTCTGCGGTGCATATGATTCAGCTCAACAATGTATGTTACATATTAAAATCAGTTGCTGTGGCATTGCAATGCAAAGAGAAATATTGCAAAGCTCACAGTAATGACACGCTTCAGTGGTTGAGTGTTGGCTGAATTATTGCTATGTCCCCTTTAAATTGGATTTCTCTCTCTCTCTCTCTCTCTCTCTCTCTCTCTCTCTCTCTCTCTCTCTCTCTCTCGCGCACACACACACACAATGGAGGAAATGTTGGACAGCACCCGCCATATTTTTTCCTCTGAAGCCAAAACCTTGGACAGTACCTTTTGCCCCCTAGAGGTAACAACCTGAATTCACTACTTTAAGGAAAAATATCTCAAGCATTTTTATATATATATATATATATATATATAAATCATTCTTCCAGGAAAGAATTATCAGGATCAATCACTGATTTCGCAGCTTTAATTTCAATCATCCAGAGAGTTGATGACGCAAGAGAAAGTCAATTTTATTAAATGAGTAAATAGAAATGTCCTCTAACTTGCATCATGTGCATTAGCTTTCAATGCAGCTAAATCTAATTAGTGTAATGAACTTCATTTCAAGTGCTGATTGCAATGTCTGTAAAAAATTTCTTAATATGTGGAACAAACAAAGGCAAAGTTGGATTTTTTTTTAAATACATCTTGTCTATGTTTCTCCCTGTGTGAGATATTGAATACAGCTTGAAGGAGCATTTGCTCTCGTATCTTATCAGAGATGCCTCCAAACAGCCAAGCTCTTGGCGTGTATTTCCATTATCTCTCCTGTGCCACTCCTGCTCGCTTGTCATCCAGATATCATATCATAGTCATATCTTCTTTGTCTTCTTCTTCTTCTTCTCTCTCTCTCTCTCTCTGTCTAACTCTCTCACTCTCGTATAAACACACACACAAACACACACTTCATGCCCCTCCTATTGTTATGACCGTCTTGAGGCTGTCTCAGAGGTGCAAAGCAGAGAACTTGAGAAGTCAAAAGGTTATCAGCTTTACCTTTGGCCCAGGGTTTCCCAGAGTCCATTCCCCGGTAACCATGGAGACTTTTTTCCTTATCAGGCAAGGGCCAGACCTCTAGCATGAAATACTAAACAGTGAAGGTTGACAGAAAAATTCTGGGCTGACAAATTTAGCAGTGTTTCGATTTTCACAATGGTTGGAATCAGAGTACCAATAAAAAACACAATTATCCCGATGGGGAGTAAAGATATTTAGCACACCATTCTCTTTTGCATTCTACCAAATCACGCAACCTGCCCCAAACCCCAAAACCAAAAAATACATAACAGTGTACATCTGAGGCTAGAGTATGAATTTAGAGAAATTGGGTAGAAGTCAATTCATTGCAGCTGACTCCTGATATTCATGGTAACTTCTCTGGTCAATTACCAATTGCCCAATGTACATGGCAAAGTATGCATAGGAATTTCTACAATTGTCAATCAATAGAGGTACCTGGATCAATGGTGTTATCGTTCACTTAGTTCTGTGCTATCTTTGTGCAGATAGAAGAGTCAGTTTACCAACCGTTCATCTCCCTGTTTTATCTGAATGTTAAGGTAAATGTTAAAGAGCAGCCACAAACTGTGATAATCTTGTTTACTTATGAATGTTAAAAAGCTCATAATCCTTGGTTAAGCAGATTTTATCAAAAGCAAAGCAATTTACCCACTGATAGGTAGCTGATAGCTGAAGTTATAGACACGTGGTAGGTTAATAAATCTTGCTTTAAGAGATTTGGATTGTCAGCAACTATGCAGTTTTGGCAGAGACAGCAAAAAAAAAATCAGTATGAAGGGCTGAGAATAAGCAGAAGATTTTATACAAGTATACAAGTTAAGGATTCATGTTCTGTACAATAATGAAAAATAAATGTTTTTGCCTGAGACAGTAGCACAAAATTGCTATTTCATGTTCATTGTAGAGGGGTGAACAGAGCTTATTTAGCTGGGCAATTTCACAGAAGTCTGTTTATGTTTCAACATGGCTTCCACAAAGACAATCATTAGCCTTGACTCTGACTGCTACAATCACGTGACCGTCTAAAGAGGTTCCTTTTCCTCTTCATTCATCTGTCTGCTCTCTGCATCACCCACAAATGTGCAGAGTGAGGGGTCATTCACAACACTTTACCCCAAGGAAAGGGAGAGAGGGCATTAGCTACCGTTAAACACTTCCTCACTGTGTCAGCGTTTGCCCTCGTAAAGTTTCAATACTTCCACAGCCACAATCTACACCTCTGGTTAAGAGCGGAGTGCTAAAGGAAGGTTTTCCCTCTTATTTTCTCTCTGTCTTGGTTGTTCTCTCATGTGTCAGTCATCGCTCATCAAATCAGCATCAAGTTAGAGTGTTATCTCTCCTTGTGCTGAGTGGCAGCTCCTTGGAGTGACGCCTCAGATGCTGTCGGCTATCGCTGATGAGTGTTTATGTGTGAGTGGTGGCCCTCAAATCAAATCGAATCAAATCAAATAAAAAAAAAACTAAATAGCAAATGGTCAGTGTGTAGTTGTAGTATTTTATGTAACATGGAAGCCTGTGTGTGCTTATGTGTGTGTGTGTGTGTGTGTGTGTGTGTGTGTGTGTGTGTGTGTGTGTGTGTTGGGGGGGTATGTGTGCAGAAATCCACAGGTTTCTCTCAACTCCTGCTCATTAACCACCCACCACCCACCTCCACCCGCTACTCTTAATGTAGCCAGAAGGGTAGAGCTGATTACATTACAATTGTTTTCTCAGTGTCTGGACCTGTAGTTCATCCAGGCCAAGTCTATAATGAAACTACTATCACACACACAAAAATATACTATCCAACACATAAAAAAAATAAAATAAATAAAAATAACGTAGAGCACACTTTTAACAGATATAAATATACCTCACCCAAACATCATTTATAAAACAGCATGTATAAAACAGCATTTAAGACATTTACTCCTTTACTGGTTAAACTGCTCAAAACCTGAAAGTTCACACATGCAGAGGTAAAATAAAGGACTGTTTGTGGAATACTTTAGAATGTTAGCTGTGTCAACTACTTCTCAGTTAACCTGTCATTGACTGTCGACAGCTCAGCACCCGCCACATTTTTTCCCCTCAAGCCAAAATGTATGAGAAATGTTCAGTTTTATCATACCCTTCTTCTCTGTTTTTGAAGCTAACTGAAAACAGGGGAAATGGTAATCATCAGAAGACATGTGGAGCGATGTGCAACTGAACTTTTCCACCGGATTGCAGCACGATGTGAAGGCCAGGCGGCCCCCTTCGTCCTGGCAGGGAATGATGGAGTGAGTGTGGCCCTAATGGAAGGGTCAAAGAGAGTTCATAAAGGGAGCGATGGCTGATATGGAGCATGCGCACCAGCTTGGCTCTCCACTACAAGCTTGTCCAGCTGCCACAGCTTGAGTGATGAGCCTCGCCGAGCTCTCATGCACTCTTTGCACTGATCCCACTGGCTCTGCTAAGGCCCTCTGGCAGGAAGCCAGAAGTGTGAGAGCCCTTTTCCAAAATGGTCTCTGCATGACAACTGAGCAAAAAAAATCGATACAGTGCACTTTGGGTTTAATGTTGTCAGTCAAATGCACATACTTAATTGTTCACTTTGTATGCCCTCTTCACTATTTACTTTTAGAATGGCTGTATACTTTCTTACCATAACCTTTTAACATTTTTTTAAAGGAAAAACTGAAAGTTTTATTCAATATGAAAAATGTAGCTGGTATTTATTGTTAAAACTGACCAGCCTGTCCTGCTCCATCAAAGTCAGTCCCTGTATTAGGGATATACAGACCCAGATCAGTCCTAAACAAAAATACAAAGGAATCAGGTAATAAAACTTCTCTTTAGTCAATTATTATGAAAACTAATTTTAGTCACTTTACATTAGTTTCTAGTCTACGGTGTTTATTCATATACTGGTGGTTTTAGTGGTGGAACAATTAGGGCATAAATGCAGATACCTAAGTCATGTAGTTTATGATGACTTGAATTGATGGTTTAGGAAAAAAATAAACGTACAGAAATTTTCCACTCAAATGTTCTCAATCAGCCAAGACATGTTTGCCGACCACATTTGCTCCTCTATGTTGCTCTGCAGCCTAACGTTGGTTATGAGACTAACATTGCTAACAACTAATGAAAGCTCCATGCAAACTGCATGCAAAAGCCTTATCGCTTCAGTGCAAAACCAAAGAAGCTGAAGAAAATTTGGACGGCAAACATGTCTTGGCTGATGGACGGTGTTTGAGGGAAGGGGAGAATTTGTGTAAATTTGATTTGCCCTGAACCGTTCCTTTAAAGCTCTATTACTGAGCCACCACATTTCAGTGGCATTTAGGTTGTAATTTGAATGAGTTCAGCCTGATGCACCACTTCTTCCTCCTGTCATTTGGCTCCTTGCCAGGTGATGTCAATTTGCAGGCAACCTGAGGGGATGTAACAGAAGCAGAGGGAGCACAAGCCTCTAACATTACAGCTTTACAGTCATTCACTGATATGACATTCTCCTAGCTGAACACATGATGTGCAAGACAGGACAAAGGAAGCAAACTGATGTGCATGCATGTGGTTGTAAGTGAGAACAAGAGAGGAGGATCACTCGGGTGAGAGACACTGGTGCCTGTTTAAGTGATCAAATTGTTTATAGGAACGTACTATGATCCATTTTAGCAAGAGAATGTTCACTGTGGGTCATGCAGTCTTCCATATATTATAAGTATGCTTAGATCTGTGTGTGTGCTGCATGTGTGTTATTAACTCAACCTGAAGGGAGGTCTCCGACTGTTTTATGGGACACTATTCATCACTTACACACACCTCTCCCAGACTCCAAAGCTCACAGCACTGAGCAGTTACTGGAGTATGGTTTATTATATGAGTGTTAATGTGCTACATTTATGAGTTGGTCAGGCCCTGGATTGTAAATCTAGCACGTTTTACTACCTGGATCCCATAATAGGATATAATCACTGTGAGAATATCCCCAATAATAGCTAGGATAATGTTTGTAGCTTTAGTAATACCAATATCACTAAAATATATAGGCCAATAATAAAGCACAATAAAATAAAAATTATACAGCATTAAAACCCTGTACAATGCCACTTATATGGACACATCTACTAATGCAAATGGAAATGTCTCATCAGGGAGTGTTTGTACAGTGAGCAAATGACACATAAATGGCACAGTCATTGCTCCCATTTTTTCCATTAATCATCCCAATCGTTTTGACTTGTGAATTATGATCCATTACATCTCCCTCTATTTTTTTCCCTATTACCCACCAGTTAGGCATGAGAAACATGAGAAGATGAAGAAGGAGTGCTAATCAAGGCTTAACCTGTAGCTCCACAGAATCCACCAGGGAATGTCAAGGCCTAACAAAATGATGAATACCATCTTTTTTAGTCACCAACAAAAGAAATGTCAACTACAATGTAAAACCGTCAAAATCTAATAAAGATTTCAGCCAAGATGAAATCTGGTAGCCGTCAGACATGTTGGACTTTTGGACAGCCTACAGCCCAGGCATGAGTACAGAGTTGGCAGCAAGAAAGTAGGTTTTAGATGGTAACCTGATGAAAGTTGTTATTATTTTTAGTAAAAAGTTCAATTTAGAGCAGTCTAGCAAACGCTTAGTATCCTTAGTAGTCACTATTTAGCCTGAAAAATACATTTTTTTTTCATTGCAAACCCATACTCTACAGACTAAACCAAGAGAAAACTGTACACATTTTAGTTTTGGCCATCTGGTTTGTATCCCTATAAGCACTGATAGTATTTGCAAGAGAGTGTCCAAGAAACACCAAGAGAGTCAGTTAAAAAAAGGGAACAGATTCAAGTCTTGCTAATATTAGAGTCAGCACAGATTTGGACTATCCAGTTTCTGATTTACTCTGTGTGGAGTATGGGATTGATTTCAGATGAGTTAGGCCTTGTCAGTCATAATACACACTGTAAACAGACAGCAACTCATCACTTTATCTGAGAATCTCATTGACATTACATAAACTACATAAATAAAAGCTTTTACCCTTACAGGTCACACATGAATGCTACTCTATACTCACACGAAGCAATTCTACTTAAATTTCTGTACTTGTCATGTAAGTTAGTTTTGCATGACAGGTGAAAGTTTTACATGAGTGAATGTTTGATATATGACAGATGATGATACAAATGATAATGTAGAGTAATGCATTGACAGTGTTTGTTTTTATCTTACACTATGTTTCTATTTCCTCTTGTCTAGTGTATGCAGCTGTGTCCATCGTTTTATGTGATCACATGTAAATGTCATTGACTGTGTGTGTGCTAAGTTATGACCCCCCCCCCCCCCCCATACACACACAGACATTTATTCAAATCACCAATCATGTATGCTGTGCTTTTTGATTAGAGTCAGTGCTGTTTTACATCACACTAATTTTAGCTCAACTAGGTCAGTGGAGCCATTCCTCTTTCCAGCTCCTCTGCTATACTCAGAAAGCGAGAAAGAGAGAGAGATAGATAGATAGAGAGAGAGAGATAGTTATTTTGCATCTACTCGTCTACAGCTGTTTTGTGAAATCATTTTTGCCTCTACTTCAACCTCATACAAGCCACATACATTAAATCCAGAAGGGTTGTCCTCATTTTATCTCCTTATTTCCAGAGGAGGACATGGTTCCTTCTCTTTACTGTTCTCTGCTTCTCACCCCTATCTTCTAACTTCCATCCCTCATGTTTCTCGTTCTCCCTCCCTCTCAACAGTCATTTTAACGATGATCTTTAACCTCCAGCCTGTGAGAGCCAGACACGAGAAGTACTTTGTCATTCTTTCTCTTCGTTTACATTTCTTCATCTTCTGCAATCTATCTCTCTCTGACTCTGCAATTCATCTCTCTTCAATTCTCCCTCTCTCTCTCTCTCTGTTGCTTGTTAAGACTACAGCTCATCGAGTCCACAGTAAGCTTTTATTTTCTACCAAACAGTCTTCACTGGGATCTATTTTCAATACATACATTAACCCGCAATGTAAATAAGTGAAGAAAGAAACCCAGTTACTTACTCTCATCGCTAAACTGGACCACCAGGCCATTATAGACTTATAGACACAAAAAGCTTTTTGTTCCATTTTGTTTTTCAACGCCATTTGTTTGTCAATGGCACAAATCCTCACTAAAGTACCTCATTTGTTTAAGAATGCATTGCTAAATTCTTGTCAAATATACTGACAGCCTAATTAAAGAAATAGTTCAGCCAAAAAATGTAACTTACAAAGATCTGCTTTAAAACAAATGTAGTCATTCATCCAAGGTACGTTTTATGAGTAAAGTGTACTTTTAAAGTTACTTTTTCTTTATGACCCTTAAAGTTGTTAACAAGTAAGGGATGCTTACAGCTAGGGTGATTCAAAATGCTTCTAGCCTAAATCACTGCTTGTAATCTTGAAAAGACTCGCTTATCAGGTTTCTGACACTGTGTGACATATAACAATGGACAAAAATATGCTGCATAGCAAAAAACAGAAGCAGCAACCATCTCGAAGCTGGTTTCACCTTCTTCCCCACTAAGCTTATTGTTTAGATCTAGGCAGGAAGTGTAGCCCAATATATAATGTTTGTTGTATGACAGATGGTGAATCTTAATGCTCACTAATGCATTTTCAGTGTCTGTAGCATGTTTCCACCCCCACCACCATTTCACCCGCAGAGTGTCTGCTGTTTGCATCTATGCCTGTAATTTTAGCAGAGCACATTTAGTACATGTGGGTGTTTCTGTGCACATAATCTGTAAGCTTTAAAATGTTCTGCTAACACTGGCCACTACCAGCTAATATCCACATATTCTGCCTTCCTGATCTCTTAAAAAAACTATTTATGGACTTATAAAATGTAGCCAGAGTGCTATGCCTTCTAATAAAATTGTGGGAAGAGTTTGATTTAGATTTGCAGTTCACACCAGAAGCGTCTTGCTAGCATTATAGGTTCAGTTCAGAGCTTTGGAGATGAAAATAAATGCTGGTTAATAAAAGACTTTGACACTAGGATAAGTATTAGCAAATGTGTCACTTTTAAGTGAACTATACCTTTAAGACTTTGATTGCAATTGTCCATGAAGCATGTGGGAAATTGTTCACATTCTCTAAATGAGGAAATACTTGTAGAGGTTTCCTGGTGTTACATAAATGGCTTGAAAAAAAGATTCAACAAAAACCCACAAGGCAATAAATCAGTAAAGAACCATTTTGTTCCAGTTGTGTTGGAGAATACAAGTTACCCTTTTAAGAAATTAGATGCATGCCACAAGGTTAAAGGGTGAAAAGTTGACACAAAATAAATTAAAAATGCTGATATGTGGGCAGTGTTTTATACTGTAATTGTAAATGAACTTTCATTCACCATAAAAAATCTAGGGTCGCAGTAAACTTGTACCTGCTACCTCCAAATCTAACTGTGTTTCTGTAAGTCCACTGAGGTTAAGTGGGTTCTGATCTGCCAAGAAACATAGTGTAGCACGTATCTATTTAGTGGAAAACTCACTCACACCCCAGCCATTCTCACTAGCAATACTTATAAGTGCTATGTCTATTAAAGATAAAGGTAAACACATATAAGATCAACCAAAAACAGGTAGCTATAGCACAAAATCAACTACTACTTGGTATTATAGTCTGTATGTTGACATCCCTGTTTATTTCTGTATCATTCTGAACTCACTTTAGTCCTAGATATGCTAACATCAACAATAGCAATAATTGCTAAGAAAAACACTGCTTGGTAACCCAATGCTATTTGCAGTATCCTAATCACAGCCCCCAAATCAATAGTATCCAGTCTACTCAAAAAGTACATCACACCCTGATATATATCTGTGAAGTAAGAAGTCTTGGAAAACAATTATGCTGCTACATGACATGTCTCATAGCCTTAGTGAGTACATGAAGAATATATTTAAACCATTTCAGTAATTACAAATTGATGGACACTTCAGAAAAGTCTTTAAAAATTTAGTTGCCATGGGTCTATATGTCTTCACAGGGAGCCTGTTAGAAGGACAAAGAAATTCAATCAAAACTGTGCAATCCCGCAGGCTGATTAAATGGGCTATTATAATGACAGCCTTGCTTTATAATTGTGTAGGCCACAATATCATGACCGCATGGTGATATGATCACTACTTTACAAACATCAGGGCTCATAGGAACAGAAATCTAGAAACCCACATACTCAGTTTCAATTCTATATTATCTTCAATGTAGAGATTTTATCTCACATAGACATGTACATAGTTTATTAGAGACACCACCCTGCCACAAGAGGCTAATGATGACACTGGTAGAATGTAGTGGAGATAAAATTTGTCATTTCATATCCCCAGCATCTATGACTGTTTCAGCTATGAATAATTGAAACAGGTCATTTCTCAGGTCAATTCCTTAGGTCAATCTGCCTTTAATATACTTCTGAATATAGTTGCTGTATGGTGTTTATTTAGTGATTCATTTATTTTCTGTGACCACTTTATCCTGATCACTTAATTGAAAGTCTGTCCTAGATTGGGCATTGGGACTACTCTATGTGAATGAGGCACTAGGCCATCACTGGGCACTGTATATACATATTCACACACATTGACAATTAGACATTTTGTATTGCCATCCTCTTAGTGCCATATTTGGGAGCTTGAAAGAAACCCAACAACCTGGAGGAAACCCAGACAGACACAGGAAAAACATAAATCTCTGCACAGACAGATCTCTGGAGTTGTGAGGTGGCAAAGCGGCATGCTGCGTAATTCCAAGTAACTTTTGTTTTCATTAAAAAAGTCAGCATTTTTCAAGATGTCAATGTCATATTTACATACCTTTTAAGAAAATACTTCAAATCAGTTGTATTCCTTCTCAAAAAGATTTTGCACAAATGTCACAAAAACTGAACATTTTTAATTACACTGTTAGAGTATAGAGCATGTAGGGAATTGGAGCAGATAGTCAGTGCTTTGCCAATCATGCCCTCAACAGGAGAGCGATGACAATGTGTTAATAAACAGTCCTCTCCAGGCTAGCATTGTAAAACAGGCCATCTCTTATACTAGAAGCAGAGAGTCTGACAGGTTTATTCATATCCCGTATAGCTCCTTATCACATTAGATACTGACACAATGCAAACTAATCACAAATTATACTCAGTGCAGATATAAACCGTATTATTTGGTATTTACTATATTTCTTCGACTGGGGGTACAGATGGAGGTAGACGTCTGAAATTGTTTAGTCTTGCTGACACTAGACAGCCTCTCATTACAGTCTGTAAATTCAGAACACTTTACTAACGAGACAATGTCTGAGTGGGTCTCATAGCTCTCAACCCTAAGCAATCGCCATAACATGTAACTAAAGCTCCACAAAAAGATTGCTATTACAGCAAAAGCCCATTTCACTCCCCGCTGAGAGTTTCTAAAGTCCAGCCAGCAAATAAAGCTAAGCTAAAAGGGCTACATTAAACACAGACATAAAGGAGAAAAAAACGGAAGAGGGTTTCCTTCCGCTTCCAAACCCACTGCGGGAAAAACATGAAGCTTGCAGCAGTCTCTTGACTGATGACGCCAAGCTAAATCACACCACTTCCTGTCACGGCCCTGGCTGCGATGCCGGGGTCGTGAATTATTATGATGCATTATTAAACTCTAGCTCTACATGACATCACGTTGTCTGCCAAATTACGCCTGAGTGATTGTTTTATCTCGTTAATTAATCTTGGTAATTCATATGTCGGGACTCTGTTTTTGAGCCATGCTGAATCTGTAAGTGCTGCTACACACAGATGCTGGGTTATCCAGACTCTTGCGTTTGGGTGTTGCAGTCGGTTTGATAAATTATGGAGTCTGGTGTTTTACAGTTCCCAAGTTTAAGATCTATTATTTTACTCCACCAGTTAAAGGCAACAGATGTGCTGTCTTGAGTGTGAGTATTGTTATAACTGTGTGTGATGTGTATATATGTGTGTTTGTGTGTGCGTCAAACTCTCCATCAGGAGTCATATTTGTGCTTTGCTTTCATGGAGCTGTTATTGTAATCTGATATGGCAGAGGATTCATTGCCAGTTCATGGCCTTGGCTAAAGAAACTTAGCACACTGCACTGTCCCCTAATGGACAGTAAGTGTAACAGCAACACAGTTCTCCCATCCCCCTTCTGGTTTCCAGCAGTGGGTACTTAGCAGGAGCTTTGACCATGAGGTATGTATAATACACAAAAAGAAACAAATGCATACTGTGTCTTTAATAATAAAACACAATGCTATAAAATTCACTTCATGCAAAAAAAAATGCATTAAAAAGTCTTCAGCAAAACCTTCAATCTTATAGACTGTGGTGTTATTTCTGCTCAGTCAAACGTACACAGCTATGTCTGTTTACCTGCAGATATATGTAGAGTTATCACATACTGTATTTTCAGTCATGTCCATCATAATTTCAACCTCTCATAAAATATTTACATATTCAGTAATTTTTTCAAATTCTGAGACTAATGCCAACTCTCCTACACAGAACCTGGGCTGTATTTGCATGGGCTGCACAGCTGTTTTGCATGCTAGATTCATTAATCCTCATCTTATGCCAGTACAGTAGATGTATTTGGAGAGCCCAGAGTAACTGGGTCATCTATGATTGGGATGTGTGTGCACAAGGAGTAATATTTACTCTGTTTTTAATACATATTCAACTATAACAATTGCTGCCACTCCGAATATTCTGTAAAATACAATTCAATACAGTATAAGGTGTCTGGGAAATATGTGATTTAAAACACACTTCTGATCCCAGGTATTAAATAATATATATTAAATAGTGTATAAATACATAAGAGATAATAAGAATTAACCAACAGACAGAGAAGCAAATATTTAAAAACGCAATTAAATCAGTTTAAAAATCAGTGTTTGGAAACTAATTTGTTTCAATTAGATTTCTTTATAACTTTGATCTCAATGCCCAAGGATGAGTGCAGTATTTATTTATTTTTTTGCATTTTTTCATCAGATCAGCATTACATTGCAGAGCAGAAGTAAATCAAGTGACACTAGATAAACCGATGAGTCATTTTTATTACACAACAATAACCAAGCTCTACATGTTTGATCCAGTACATGAAAGAAGTGTTACAATAAAGAAAACAGCAGGCTGAGGCATGAAGAGATGTACGGTTTGTTCATTTCGATTTTCATTTTCACTTCTGAGTACTGAAATTGTGGATTAGAAAGTCTTTGTGCAACATTTTAGTTTGTAAGCTTGCATGTTTACCTAGCTGTGACTATAAGAATTGCTTGATTGTTAATATAATTCCCAACTATAGTGTATATTGTGTGGTTTCAGTCGGTTATAGTTAGTTTTTCTTCAGGTGTGCTTTTAAGAAACAATAGTTAGAGATCTAGCTCTGACTTAATTTATTTATTTCAGTTTATTGGTAGAATGCCCTAATCTGTGACTCTGAAATGAGTATCTAGTCTACACCGTCTAACCCCAAAACCACTGTTACTGTGTTATACTGTAAATAAACAAAGTTTATATAAGTGCTCTTTTAATTAACTAGCAGTTAATAATATGCAGATCTTCCCAAAGTATACGTATGTGACTGAATACTCACATATGCCCACTAGCCCACTAGTAGTAATTAGTCAGTAGTTAAATATAGTAAATATAGTTAGATTACACTATTTTTATTGTTTGACTCCTTCTGTGTCTGACAGAGCAAGAAACATCTCTGACATGCAATTTCCGTAATGGAATATCCGTACATGCATTTAAAGTTTTTATTATTATTATTATTATTATTATTATTATTATTATTATTATTATCTTTGTGGTTAATTACCACACCATGTATGCTGTACTCTGTAGGAATTCTCTTACTGAATATTTATCTCTGCTAAAGAAAAAAAAAACTGTTCTGTGACACATTATTTTCCCCCATTTGTACACCAGCATATCCTGTATCCTGTGCTTTGATTGGCTAGTAGTATTTAATCAACACTGGTAAAGATACTGCACTGTCTATATTACATATTTGCTAAGGCATACTGGATATTGGAGTGGCAGAATATTGATGGATGAATACATGGTTACAATACAAAATCATAAAAAACTGCCAAAACGCTAAGGATAATGCAATGCTGCATGAGAGAATGCTTCACAACATGACAAATAACATATTACATGCTTGTTTTATGCTACAGTGCCTCATTAAACTTGAAGCAAGCCTGGAGCAAGAACACAATCAGCATTTAATAACTCATCAGAAGAACAAAATTACTGATTTGAAGTCAATGTTGTTTAAAAAGATTAGTAGTCATAGGCTACACTTACATCTTTTCAAATAAAAGTTGGGCCTCCAAAAGTATACTACAAACCATTATAATTTTCAAAAAATAATTCACAGCGACTTTAGTAAAAGCTGTGTGACAATGACACCTTGGTACTAATTAAACTTCAGTCAACACCAGTTCTAAAGTTTAGAACTGTGAAACTTCAACACAATGGGCATGCAAAAAAATGGGTGCAAGCTTGTCACTCACAAAGTGCAAAACACATACTGCTTTGACAACTTGCCCAAGCGAGTTTTGCAAGCAGCCCTCCTATAAACAGGCCTTTGGACGGCTTTGTGCCTCCCCTGTCATGCCTACAGGTTGCTGTTGACTTTTCTCTAAACCCCAATCCCTTTATTTATCCAGGGCGTCTCATTTGTTGGTGTTTTTCTATTTCGCCTCAGAATCTTTCTTTTGCTTTCATCATGTGTCTTTAATGAGAGGGTACAAGTGCTTGTTGACCTCCCTGAATGAATCATGCCAAACCACACAGCCTTAAAAAAACGTTCAGAATAGACCTACAATGACTAGCGTCCACCGCATTGTCAGATTAGCTACCACTCTAAAGCCAGTTTAAATTCCCACAAGTTGGCTCGGTTCACTTGTAGCTACTACAGGTTTCTACATGAAAAAGTGCAGATGAAATGATATAAGTGTCATGTCTCTTTTCCCCCTCCAGAAACAGTAAAAAATGTCAAAGCCTAATTTATTTCACATTAGTTATCTATATAATCTATCACTCACACGCTTCCATAAATCCTTCACGAGTTTCAAAGTGTACACACCTATTATTTATCTGATATGCAGTGTACTCTTGAGCAAACAGTATTTTACAAATAAAGATATGCCCCTAATTATAGACCTACTGTCAATCAAGGAAACTGTAAACCTTGATGTTTGAGTTAACAAATTTGTACAGCAGGAACTTCTACTATTTCAGTCAGAATGGCTAATTTATGCTTGTCAGCTGCATCATGCTGTATGACAAGACAGTGAACTTATACAATAAATCACATATGACAAATGACTAAAAAACACCCATGTATTTGAGGTACTTGAACTACCACAAAATGTGTTATTTTATTTTCCTCTTATGTCCTAGCTTCTTAGTACTCTGAAGAATATTTCTGTTTTTGATTACAAATCCTTACCACATATTTGGCAGCATTCATCTGCCCCTAGTGGAAGGCATAAGAGACTAACATACTAAAAGCCTGTAAAATTGTACAAATATGTAAAAACATTTCTCAAAGTTTAATTTTACACACAGTAAATGGAGTTTATTTAGATTAAATATTAACAAGAGGATGTTTGTCTTACATAAGAGGAGAAATATTTGTAATGTTCTCATACATATTCAAGTACAAAAGAATTTTTGACTTGTTTTTATATGTAATATATCATACCTGCCCAGCTGCTTTTGATCAAATATAACACCTCATCATCTCTGTAACATCTAACAAAGCTCTGAAGACATCCTGCTGGACCACCCAACATCTTTCTATTGCTTGGATATATTTAACTAAAGCTTTCACTTTCACTGCCTTTTCTTCTGTCCCTTTCACTTGGTCTCTCTTTTTCAAATCCATAACATCCCTCAGGATGGTTACACGAGTATGCCTTGCTGAAAAGTGGAAAAGCCTTGATGTTTTCATTTAAGATTTTTTTTTTTCTTTTTCTGGAGACCTTTCAGTGGGATCATACCCTAGGGAGAATGCAAGATTTCCAGCTTAGTATGCGCGTGAGCCACATCATTAATCATTAGCACTGGAGCATACTCATCCTCACTCCGGCTTCACACACAGTAGTC
Organism: Duopalatinus emarginatus; assembly: GCA_028565595.1. Lineage (NCBI taxonomy): Eukaryota > Metazoa > Chordata > Actinopteri > Siluriformes > Pimelodidae > Duopalatinus > Duopalatinus emarginatus. Next base: position 19,841,154 of record JAOVVF010000025.1, read on the forward strand.
ACTTTTTAATTCCCCAGGAAAGGTGACCCGAATTTATCTACCAGAGGGACAGCCTGCCTCAATGGAGAAATGAAAGCAAGAGAGGGGAGGGGGGTGATAGAGGGAGTTGCAGAAAAAAAAAGAAAAAAAAAAACCTGGGAAAGTCCTATTCTGGTCCAAAGCTAAATATAACTCGCTGTCTCAGATTCTTGGTCTGCTTTTATCTTTCTCATGAGTTTTAGTGGAACTTTGGGGCCATAACTTTTCACCAGGTTGACATGTATACTGCCAGGTTGGAAGATGTTCAAGTTACAGTCATGCCCACTAGCCACAGATATCAAAACAGCCTGAGGCCTGGGACTAAGGCAACGAAAGCTTAAGTGGAAAAGGTGAATCTGATCTGTGGTCAGTTCTAAGTACCCACGTAGTCCCTAAAGTGCTGTTACTATGTACTCTGACTGTCCCACACTGCCCCTACAGGTCATTATGCACACTTCATCACTCTTCATACTATGTGTACTACATCCTAAGCCAGAAACAAATCATATTTTTTTATCATTCTTTGTTGATACAGTTTTAATAAAAAAAAAAGTCACCTTTTGAACTTTTTTTATTGACAAAAACTACTACAGAAGTCCTGATATAATAAGAATGCTAACACACACTCAAAACACAGCCACAGGCCTGGATGTTCTCCAAGCCAAAAGACAGATTTACTGCATATTGCTATAAACATTTGGTCCAAGGCAGGTTTTACCTCCATTTCATTCATAGCTATTAGGTTTACTGAAGTGATCCTAAATCATGAACCTGGCTGCTGTATCCAGCTTAATGCTAGATCTCCCATGCTGTTCAGCAAGATAATAAAATTCTTTCTGATGGCTTACTATGATGTAGATCTATCTCAGGTTAGGACCGATTTATTTATGGCTTTATGAGTAAAAAAATCAAAACGCAAACATATGTAAACCTAACAAATGACTTCATAACATGGACAGGGGACATTTACATTCTACACTTTGTAAAATTCATCAAGCAAATATTTGGAAGGCTGGTGTTTACATGCCTCTTATATAAATACATAGACTAATTTAATACATATTTACCATGAAGAAGCTTTAATGACATATCCGGCGTAAAGATACATGACTGAATGTTTTTCACTGGTTGTTACAATAGCTAATTACCCCTCAACAAAAAGATCTATCAATATACTACACACATGTATCTTTAAAATCTAAGTCTTTAGAATTATTATATAAATAACATGCAACTGAAAAATGGGATTAAAATAGCAGCTTTTTTTGCACCAGGATCTTTTCCCCTAGTGTCCTACTTTACACTATGACCTCCTATATCTTGTGGACAGTTGTTTATACAGAAAGGCCACAATTAATATCTCAGTCAATCGTTAGTGAGATAACAGATGAATAATGATCAAAAATACTGATGATATCTCTACTACTCTTTGTCATAAATGTTTGTTTTAGAGACAGAAAAAGGGAAAAGAAACGGAAATGGAGGAGGCAGGCTAGCTTCTGCATATCGGTTTGTGGCTTCCAAGCTAACAAATACAAGATAAACACTCAGAAGGCTATTAATGCGTTACTGTAAATGAATATTAAGGAAGTAACTTTTTGCTCAACATATAATTCTTCAGGTGCACCTGTGGTTCGAGCATGCTTGATGCAATAAATGGTTTCATTTGTTAGCATTCGGGGGCTTTCAGAATGTGAAAGGGAACAGCTTAATGTGTTTGAAAGGTTTTATTTTCATAAAGAGCACAAAGGCCATTATCTAGTTATATTTCAGAGGTAAGCAGGCCTATCGTAATATTTATTCAGCATCCAGCCAGAAGTACATATTTGTACTGACCAGTTTTATTTTGGATTACCACCAAAACTGGGTATGCATCATAAGTAGTAAAACAGACAGATGCACACACACACACACACACACACACACACACACACTTATCTCACCTCTGCCAGGCTGCTGCTCAAAGACCCCAAAACATCATTAGAATTCAGTGTGCCCTTCTGTCCCCTGGCACATATCCCTGTTTAAGATTAAAAGGAGCTGAACCCAAAGCTCTTAATTAATGACAGCCATTACTTTAGTCCACTGAAAAAAAAAATCACTCTAATTCAGGAAATAAAACCTCCAGAAAGTTGAATGATGTCTTTAACACTGAATGACAAGGCAGAACACGGTTCCAGCAGCGTAAATGATGAAAGCACTCAGGAGTAATAAAGATGAACTTATATCACACAGACATAGTTTCATTTGCTGCAAATAAAAATGAGCTGAAAAGGCAAAACAGATCTGAAAATTTTAGGTGACAGCACAAGCAGTGCCCTAAACGATGCCTTATCAGTGTAAATGAGTGAGTTAATCCTTTGAGCTTTGTTTTATCGTAGTACACTTAAGATAATGTGACGTAGCAGTAGAGGACTGAAGCTTGATTGTTTAAGGCTGAGGATTAAGTTGAGATTAACCAGCTTCTGTTTTCTGACCTTACACCTTCTTTCATCTCTGTGCTCAAGTGCTCCTCTCACACATCGATGACGTCTTATAACATGCCGATAACAACCTGTCAAATAATAGCTTTAGCTTTGTGAACAGTTCATTTAAATTGTAATTAGATAATGTTGTTCCTTGTCTTCTTTTTTTTAAAAAAACACATATAATCCAATATAAATGAGGCAGCATATTGCTCACACTTTGAGAAATTATCAGTGATGTTTATGATATAAAAAAGTAAACTTGACAGGGTTTTTTGTATTGTAATAAATGAAAAGGTAGAAAATAACAATAAATTTCTGATTCACTTCTTGAAGGCACTGAAAGTGTTAAATCAAATCAGCTAGCAGACTTGTTTACTGCACTGCCCCCAACTGGTCTACTACAAGAACCTCAAGCCTACAGATCACAGTAAACCTCTGTGCATTCTGTTCTATCTGATAAATGGCCTGCTGAAGGTCTAATGAGTGGTGCTCTAGTTAGCAATGTAATGACATTTTGTGGATGCTTTTTAAATGATTGAAGTATTTTCTTTGTGTCCATGTGCTTTTGTAGTACTTAAGTAAATAAACACACATACGGTGGATATGTAAGCACATCTATTGTGCCCATGCAAACACATATTTGCTACACAAATTTGACCTTTTGTATGCTTGATCTGCATCTCGGTGGCCACGGAAATCAGAGTTTATTGATTTATCTTCAAGGAATATTACAAAATCGCTTGCACAAGTTGCTTGAAGAACATACACAGGGTAGTGCATGTAAGCCTGACTCTGTTTGCTATACTACTCATATGGACCACAATTCAAATCAATTTGTGGGTCATCATCTTTTAAGTCGAGATCAAAATTCAAGCACCTGAAATGCGTGTGTATGCTGTATGTTGATCAGAATAAGAATATAATATGTGGGTATATAGGTACGTGTTTGAATGTTTGTGAGTGTGTGTGCATTTGTGTGTGTGTGTGTGTGTGTGTTTGTGTGTGTGTGTGTGTGTGTAAGTGTGATGACTCAGGCCACTGGAACTGGGCAGAATGGAAGAGTTTGAATAACCCTTCTGCTCCCCACTCAGTGTCACTCCCTTATTTGCTTTCCTCTTTCGCTCTCTCCATCCTCTGTGTGGATCCTACTGAGCAAACATGCAAAACACACACACAATCTTAGAAAAATCAACACACACAAATTTTAAGTGCATTGCACACAGGTGTGCACATACTCCCACGTAAAGGAAGCATCCACATTTGCACACGGACACACACACACACACACACACACACACACACACACAGGTGCATGGCCACAAATGAGAACAAAAGCAAGTGCACCAACAAAAGAGAGGACAGAGGTTTGACCGTTCCCAGGTAAACAGTTAGCACAATGGCTAGGAGTGACTATGCATAGATTTGGGCTGCATGAAGTGTTACAGTCTACACTAAGGTCAATCATTAATTAATTAATTAATTAATTAATTAATTAATTAAAACCTCCTACCTACCTACATATAATGACTTGTTTACAGCAAATCCTCTAGTTTAGAAGCTATCGCAGTTAATTACATCAACCAAGTGATTAATTTTCTATTTGAATAAGATACATGAGCCAAATTCAGTCAGTCCATAAGACAGGAGAGTATGTATCTGCTCTGTATACATGACTGTCAGTGAACATGAAAGTAAATCTAAAAAGGAGTGTCTCGGCTGTGATTGAATCCTCTTAAATCACACTGAGCCGAACATAAACCAAACTTCAAGCCTGGCTTTGCTGCGAGAGGCCGATGAAAGGATGTCATTGTCCTTTTTTCAGCTTCTGCATGCTTTCTTTATTTCAGCATTTTCTCGAGCACTTGCATCAAATACCAACAAGCAAGCTAAAAAAGAAAGAAATTAAGAAACCAACAGTAAAGCCAAGTATTCATCATAAAAGCTAAGCTTCTCTTTCTCTCCCACCTCATTCCATGCTTCATTCCTTCCCTCCCTACATTCCTCGCTCATTTCTACATACATTCATAAATGCCTGGGATTGAGGTTTATGGATTGGGAGCAAAGTTTCGCCTCTCAGAAATGAAGCTGTTTGTTTTAAAAACACGCGGTGTGTTCTCAGTGGCCGAACCTCTGAATGGTGTCATTGAAATAGCGGCCAACGAGAGCGACTGGGCTGTCTCATCGTGCTCACACTCAAGACGAAAGGCTCGTTTATTCCAACGATTAATTTTAATTGCATAGTTAATGCTGTTTACAACATGGCTGAGTGGGGTAAAAAAATATGGCTGGGAGATGTAAACAAGCATGCTGAAAACCCTGAACTGAAACCTTTGATGGATACTGACTAGCAAAAATTGCCATAAACAAAGGTTAAAAAAAAAATTATATATATATATATATATATGTAAAAATGTAGTTTAATTAGGAAAGCTAAACATTTTTCCAAATCTCTTCACACATGAATTTATTTTCTCATTTTTACTTGTGTGGGGTTTTTTTTTAGTAGGGAGAAAAACACATAGGAATCAATGTTGACTCTGACAGGGGAAAATAGCTCCCACAAGCTGCTGTCAGTTGCAGTTGGAGCTCAAATCCTTTCATGGACCTCACAAATGTCAACAGCACAAAAGCTGGAAATCAGCTGATCCAATCCTGGTCAATGTAGGTTAAAAAAAACATGTATTAGACCTCATGTTTATACTACTCCACTGTTTTGCTGGAGCACAGTTACCTGTCTGTCTAGTTTCATCTGCAGATTCAGAAATCATTTCTCTGTTGGTTTAGCTTACTTCCGAAATCAAGAATTTGATGATTTGCTGCCCCTAGTGGCCAGCTATGGAAATGGCACTCTCAACCATTTTGAAGGTCCTGGTGTGCCCATGTGAAGGACAGCACAGAAGCTGTACCTAACCCTTTAATTTTTAAATCTAAAGGATCTCTGATATATTGTAGATTCCTGATTTTACACAACATTACAAGTTCTGTTTTCTTCCGTTCTACATATACATATATATTATATCCCCACCGACACAGATGTTTTTATGTGTTTTAGAGTCTAGACAGCATATCTTCCCTCTACACTTCGGTGGCAGACAAGCGTGGGTGGTCACAAGTTACATATGTCAGCACAACAATACAAAACTCTATAGCCATCTAGTGCTCCAAGTCAGTGAGGCCAAAAAATGTGGCTTATTCAGCATTTAACAATAAACGAAAAATAAAATTTCAAAATATCCCGTTTTGTGTAACTTTTTGATTAGTCAAATACAGACAGACACGCTGCAGAGGATTTAACCTCCTCCCAATTTAAATAAAGCTGATAGTTCAAATGAGGTCTCAATTTATCAGATCATATTAAAAGTCACTGCATGTAATTTGTTTAAATTGTACAAAATTGCTAGCCATGTGGTATGCCAGATGGTTAGTGTATGAGGAATCCTTGCACTCCGTGTTGCATATCTTTTCACGATCTCAGCCCTATCCATCTATAGTGGAGAAGATTTGGTTTCTGCACCGTGTATCAGAAGTGAGAGTCAATTCTCTTTTCTCCTGAGCCTCAAGCCCTCAAGCTGTCAGAATGTCCCTCTCCATTCACACGTGCACATACCGAGTCACACACCTGGACCTACTTGTGACATGACTGATCCACAGAGTGTTTCAGGTAACTTTCTCACACCCAGTCTTTGTAGTACACACACTTGCGTGCACACACACATGCACACACACACACATGCACATGCATGCATGCACGCACGCACACACACACAGAGAGAGAGAGAAAGACAGAGAGAGAAAGAGAGACAGAGAGAGAGAGAGAGAGAGAATTCCTTTTCTGTATAGCTCTCTCTAGTGGCCCAAGAAATAGTAAGCACCATCTCCCCTTTTCTTGGCTACATATTAAAGCAACACGCTCCTTTACACAAATTAATTAATTCTTAAATTTTCAGGGTCACATGACATCCTAGAAAAATACATACCATGTACACTGAACATTCATTTTGCACATAAACATGACAAGCTTTCCAGGCTTCAAAAATGTCAGACATTTGACATGCTGGAAACTTGATGGAGGCTGCCACTCCAGGAATGACCCCTGCACTTATCATTCATGTGGCCACTTTGCTTTCATGGCTCAGGGATCGCATGTCAGTGGAGAGCGCATTACTAGTTCTGCTGAGATCTGAACCTGCAATTAAGCTTTATTAGAAGCTAATCTAAGTAAACGTAGCAAGGACATGAGCTAGGTTTCTGACTTGCAAAGCTAGCAGATGAAGTGTCTTCACAGCTAGGAACGCTGTCACAGTGGTGGTTATATAAATAAACAGGATAAAGAGTGAGCTGATTTGTTGTACTAAACAGGTATTTATTTATTTATTTATTTAATACAATAATTTAGTCATTTTTATGAATGACACTGATAATTCTAAAATCTATTTCTATATGAACACAATATTATAGTTTCTTATAAAATAGAATCATTAATTTATTCCTTTTGAGGCAGAGCACAACAAAACAATAATGTATGATCTATGTCTTTCGTCCTGACATTTCAGTGTAATTTGTCCATATATTGCAAGTGTCCTGATATTACACTTAAACCTGTACATGCAGACTCACACACACACACACACACACACACACACATACACAAACACACACAAATAAAACAACACAGCATGTGACATTGACCCGAAACAGCATGTACAGGGACAGAATTTAATCTTGAAGCCCAACAGACAGATTAAAAGAGAAAACATCTGCTGCAAAAGCAGGGTGTGACACAATCGACAAAAAGTATAAGGGTGTGAATAAATGAACAATGTGTGCTGAACTAAAAACCAGCCAGATCAGCCATTCCACAGGAGAGATTAAAGTCATCGTGGCTGGCAGGCCGACTGGCACGGTCCTTCATTTAGGAGCAGAGTGACATGTTGGCATGGTGATAGTTATCAGCTGTATACTCGACTATTCAAGCAGAACACTTTCACTCCCACCTGGCACCTTCAGGTTATCGTTTCATTTAGGAAATGTTTGGCAGTGAGGAAAATGGGCTATAACACTTCTGTCCAAGCTTAAGGTCATGTTTATTAGCTGGCTCAAGTTTACGCTATAACTCTCTTTTGAAAGAAGTCTGTTGTCTATAGCGGTGTTCAAATTGCATTTTGTCTTCTATAGTCAAAGACTAACAAGAATCTAAAGCTAGCTGGTTTCCAGTATCCATGACTTCTACAACTTCAGGCTATCTTCCAAACCATAAATTTACTATATCTGACTATATCTTGTGTCATCATGATATGGGAACTCCAAACTAGGAAATCTGCTTTGGGCTTTTTGACCATTGACCTTATGGCTTTCAGGATTCTGATACTCTTTTAACAGTGTCCAATGTCCAGGTGGGCAGTCACTGGCCTTTGTCAGTATATCACACAGTAATACACCTGCTTCTCATAGCTATTATTTGTAACTTTCACTTCTACTGGACTGTTCACACCAGCTTGGCACATGGCCAGAATAATGACTTTACTAATTTCCCTAAATACACATCTTGGTTTTAAACACTTCCTACATGTAATGTGTAATGAATGTGTGATTTCCATGCGACCAAAGAAACTGCATTCATGTCGAGTTAAAATGAGGCAAAAACAAGTCAGTGAGAGAGAGAGTGAGGGAAAGAGAGATAATATCTATTATTTCATATGCTCCATCATCCTCAATCGTGCTAATCAAAACATGACACCGGGAATTCACAACATAGTAAGATTTATTTGGTACTAAATAGTCCTCTTTAAGAAAATAAATAAATAAATAAATCATCAGTTTTACACTCTCAGACAATGGGTGTACCATTCCTTTCAGTTAGGTGGTACTCTCAAGCTACAGAATGTATACTTCACTTAGAGCACTGCATGTTCTGTACCTTTATAGCTTTACAATGTAATGCTTCCAATTAATGTCCTACTTATAAACAATACATAATTGAACTACAGTATTCCATTTGTCTATTTGTTTTGTAATCAATCTCAATCTCAAATAAAGTTGCCAGTATTAAAGGACTCAGAGCTCAAACCGAAGTTGGTTTGAATACACTGGCTGATGCAACAAGAAAACACCAAAGAAGTCACCAACACTCAACACCTGTACCACTAAAGTTCTGTTTGAGCAGGGCCCAAGAAAACAAAGGCACTTTGTGCTCCAGTGTTTAACTTGTATATGCTTCTTGTTTGAATTAGTTTGTACGTGCATGATGCATGTTAAGAAAAGGTGACATGGAGGAAACAAGGGTGGGTGGATTGATGCATGTGTACACGCATGTGAATGTCTGCGCTAGTTCAAAACGAGTTCAGATTTCTCAAGTTGCTATTGGCCCATCAGACTTAGCGCTGTCGAAATGGAAACTCGTGAGGTAGGTCATCAGCCAATCATGTTGCTGATCACATTTGCGTTGACGTCTGTTGCAAAGGCGGAGATGTGGCACCCCACCCCATCCCCACCCCCAACAAACGCATACAGATACACAGGTTGGTTTTCCGCAGTGGTGGCCAACACCCAAACCATCCTAATACTGCCACCTGACGACTGAGTCGCGCAACATATCTTCATCCCGGCTCTTTTTCTCTCTCTTCCTCTCTCTCTCTCTCTCTCTCTCTCACTCCCATCTCCTTCTCATTTCCCTCCTCCAACAAATTCAATCCAATTCACAAAAAAAAAACATGCAGGAAAGATAGCATCATTAGGATGCCTACCGCCCCCAATCAAACACACTCCCTTCCATAGAGGGCAAACAAAGTTCAGAGTTCATTTGTTGTTCACCACCCTCAGCAAATGACTGATCCACTGTGTTTAACCCCCAACTCAAGGTGTCTCATTACAGCCTATACACAAGAAGACACAGAAGGGGCTGAGAAGGAAAAAACTCCTTAAGACAGAAATGAACAGACAAACCTTATATGAATATTAATCTGACAAAAAAACACTATAATGACTCCATCATGAGATCAGTTCTATCTGCTGCACCTTATCCAACAATCCCAAATCAATCCAAGCACTCAGACATTCTGGAAATGTTGCACAAAGGTTACAAGGTTAACAGTCGGAAGCATAAGCCAGGAGGCATAACAAAAAGTTACACAGAGCTCATGATGGTAAAAACGATGTAGTGTGTTTGCATGCATGAATGTGAATGGTTTTGACCTGGCTTTGATGGCTGGATTGTGACCTGACTGGTTCAAGTTCAGTTCGCCAGTTCATGGTGTGTTCATACCAGAACAAAACAAGGGTAACTGGCACATGGTGCACGATCAGCAGAGCTACAAAAAATGACACTCTTATTATCACACAACTGTCATTATTTATTTCTGAAAGCAAGTGCACATAATATGGCATGCATATATAAATATGCAAAATTGTACATAATACTATTACACATCTATTAGTGCACTGAAACCAACCTTTGCCTTAAATATAACCCAAGACACCAATTCTAAATATTTTCTTTTAAATAAAAAACTAAATTCTGGTATTACAAATGACAGGGAAAAAACACAAAACTAATTATCTATATAATTAAATTATTTGTCAAACCATTGACTCTGCTTTGACAGTTCATGGGTTCACCAAATCTTGTCCGGCACATCGCTAGTCCGGTGGTGTAACCTGTTTATTTGTACAAATACATTTCTTCAGTGCAGAAATGCTATGATTAATGGCCACTAGGTCATCGGTGTATAGCTACACCACAGCTTATTTTCAGCATGTGTGTGATGTCAATCCAAAGAACCAGCAGCCATTTTGTCAGCCATACTGATCGTGCAGTAGTATCGGCTCCACCCAGCCGAGTGACACCAGATTTGTAACAGGCGACGGGAACAGATGGAGCCGCCATTGTGGCTCGGAGGCAAGGCCTGTAGTGCATGGCGCCGTATGCTAATGTGAACTCTACTTCACCTGCACCCCACCATCTCTGACCTGACCATCACACTCGCTCTGGGATATAGCCTACGTGCTTCAGTATACAAGCACACACATGCCACTTAACACGCTGCAGGTGTGTGTTCATATATGAAGTAAGCTTACTGTAACAGATTACACATGGTGTGTATCAGAAGATTTACCCACTTATTCCTGTGTGAAGAATAAGGATTTGGAAGCCGCTTGCCCTGACCAGACGCACTTCTTCAGAAAGAAATGGTGGTTAAAACTGGAGGCAGTGTAGTGGGATGGGAAAAAGTGCACCAGAAGAAAGAGGTTGGTTAAAAAAAGGTGAGGTGGCAAATGAATAAATGGGGCAGTGTAGCAGGAGGTACCATTACACACATCACACATGTCAAAGGTAAACTACTGACATGCCAAGCGCACATCGGGTTTGAAAAGGACAACCAATTTGGTTCGTTAGCCACTGGTGGACCCAAAAGAGAGATTGCTGTGCGCATATGTTAACGTGACTGCCTGTAGGATTCTGGGTTTTATGCTTTACTCAGTGCATCAGTTTGGCTGTGTGTGCAGGTTATTAAGCAAAGGTGTATTGTTTCCCCCAAGTGGTGACATTGGTGGACTGCCGCTTAGAAGCACAGTAAGTGTGAAAGCGAAGGAGAGACTAAGCTTTGCCAAGAAATGAGGTTTATAATTTATATTCATAATTAAACACACATCCTGCCCATATGAAGTTTTAAATAATCTCAGAAAAGATTTTATCCTCTTTATATAATACACCTCCTTAATCATCATCATCTGTTAGTTACACTCGTAATATGGCTTAACAATTTCAAAGCATTTGAACCACAACTAATATCAGAATGCACACAATGGAATTGGGCTTTAATTTTAAGTCAAATCATAAATCAGTTTGTTGTTATAATGCTTCAGCAGAGGTTTTGTAAAATACTAGTATTTAATTTTAGAGCTGTTATGCAGAGTGGGTATTAATGATTTCTTGTTAGTCAGTTAAGTTAGCTATGACAGTTATTTAAAGAGACTACAACTGCAATGTCAGTGATGTGCTAGCAAGATTGTACTGAATGTTTGGGAATGGTTTGTGAGCATGGTCTATGGGTTAGGCAGGCAAGTACGGCTGGAGCAGAGTGGAACAGGCAGCAGGAGTAAGATTTCCAGAATACACTCCAAACCATGAGTAATATCACAGTGAGGCATGCAGTGGCTGCTTTTTTCAAGCCACCATAATTGAAGCTATGACTGTGTATTGTGTAGGTAAAGGGGTAAGGAGAACCCTGATGAGGTTCAAATGTACCCTACTCATACTGTGTGAATGTTCACATACAGATGAGCTATAAAATAACATTAAAAATATTAAATATACCGGTTGCACAGAAGGATAAGAACAGTATCATTATCTTAGTCCTAATATGCATACCTTCTAATTTCTCCCTTTTTAAAACTAATTAATTAATCATTCAATATTGGTCAGAAAAGTTATATTTTAATATTACATTGTATTTATTATTTTTTTTTACATGAAACATTTTTATTACATTACGCATTTTTTTACTGCACACCTTTAAATTTATCTTTCATGAACAAATACAAAATGTATATATTGTATTCTTTTCATCTTTTTATTTATCTACTGTATTTTCATATCTATTGTTTTTTTCTTTTTAGTTTTCTTTTGATGACTTTTTACCAAGTCACCTAATCAAATACTTTGTATGTGCATACAAACATACAAAAATAATCCTGATTTTGAATCTGAAATAGATATAATTATCATATATGTCTATATGATAAAGAGGTCATTTTCGGAAGAAGGAGAGAGGCATAATTAAAGTTCTGGTCACTATTTTAAATCTCTTCGAATAAAATGAGTAAACCTGCCAGCTTAGAAAAGAAAGAATAAAAAGTGGAGGTATAAGTTCCCATAAGGTAAATTTCAGGGAATTCATAAGAGCCACAACATAATTCATACAATTTTAAATTGTAAGACAATTATATTATGTTTATTTTTTTGTATTATATAATATTATGTAATTTACTAAAAAGTAAAACAAAATCTCACTAAGAAGAATCATTGCACTAAATCTATTGCACTGAATAGTATACTATGTCTATATAGACACTATCAGATGTTATTATAACAGTTTCTATTTTCTGTCTTTGACTGAAGGCAGCATTAATTTAAAGATTTACTCAAAATATTGTTTTATAGTACCTAATCTGTACTTTATTTTTTACATTATTTTTAAAAATCCTCACTGACAAATATATACAACTATGTTTTATATTTGATGAATATGACTTAATAGTTTGTATACCCACCTCACCAAATTTTGTTTTTACACTGAATTCTGCATTTTAAATCCACAAATAATTTGCATATTTTTAGTGACATGTAAATAAATGTAATGAAATATTCTCATTACATATTACTATATTATTTATATTACTTTTTATTTTTAAGATACAGAATGGAATTTTGGAGTATGGACAGAGGCATGAA
>JAOVVF010000025.1:19885200-19897778 GCA_028565595.1 Duopalatinus emarginatus
ACAAGTCTAGTCTCTCTCTCTCTCTGTCTCTCTCTCTCTCTCTCTCTCTCTCTCTCTCTCTCTCTGTGTGTGTGTGTATGTGTGTGTGTGTATGTGTGTGTGTTATTCTGCGCGAGCGCCTTCGCTTTGTACAGCCCTCATGAATGAGAGTCACTGCGACAGGACACTCCAACCAAACCATTTATTTTCTCCATCATCCTTTCCAATACTGTCAAAAAAGTTCGCACTTATTCTCAAGATCACGAGCTCCATAATGTCTGAAACAGAGGGGTCCAAACCGACAGAGCCGCATCGACTTCCTGCGTCGTTTTCCCCCCCGAGGTCGTATTTTAACAAAGGAAAGTGAACTTGGTCGGGTAAGTTGTGATTGATCATGCTCATGGACTGCGACTTTAAAAATATAGGCTAATGTTATGGAGTAGACTATGAGAGCGTAAATGTTGAAGTTTATCACCACTGTCAAATGCATGAGAAATAATAATAAAAAAATGGATGAAGACCAGTTTATGCTCTGTACACTGTGGACTGTGGCTATGGAAACTTCATCTGAATGGAGAACTTTTGTATAATTCTTAAAAGAAAAAAAAAATTCCCCTAATAGCTACTTTTAAATATATACATTCTATATTCTATGAATATTATATAAAAAACTCACCATGCATTTACTTGACTAATAAATGTTTTGTTGATCACTGCTGCATATTCTTTAATGAGTCAGTATATTTTTGTTATGCCTACTAAGGTATTTTTTTATGTAATGTAGTCTAATTAAAAGCCTTTGACAGACTTTAAAATGCGATGAACTGTAACTAAGATCCTTTTTTACTGTTGTACTGGTTTCTGTAAGTATAATCAGATTCATTTCTGTCAAATACATAATCTGTTTGTTTATGGGTAATACCTAAAATATGTATATCATAAATTACAGGATGTAAAATAAATGCTAAATAATATATTTTATATAACTTATTTATGTTACTGCTTGATATATAATATTCCCCTGGTTATATTTTGGTTTATTTAATGTGTTTTATTTGTCTTTAGCACTATCAGTGTTTAATTTTGTGTGCTTTGATCCCAGACTGTAAAAGAAGTGTTAATAAAAAAGTCTGTACAAGTTAATAAACTTTTACAGTATTCTGATAACACATGATCTGGTTTTGTCTACTTGAAATAGCACTTCGCACAAAAATTGTCCCAAGGTCATGTATTGTTATCTTTCACATTTGAATTTGTAAGTTGTCCCAAGGTCATGTATTGTTATCTTTCACATTTGAATTTGTAAGTCAACAATAGACTGTGTATTAGTTCTTAAAAGAATCTAGCTATCATCTGCCTGATTGAATCAGAACTATAGGACCATAGAACAATGTAACTAACATTTCAAGAGAATCTTTGTCCATTGTACAGTGTGAGTGCAGGACTGCATCATCTGCCTTATGTTAGCCTTGACATCGTCTTAACTAAGTGATTGACGTTATTCTGTAACTCGCTCTCAGCTCAGATTAGCTTTATGCATGGTACAGTGGAGACCAACAATGTTCTACTGAGACTACTTTGAGGGTACTAAGAGTGCATTAGAGCTGCTTCTCTTTAATATAAGCACATATATTTGTGCCCTTGAGATGTCAAGCAGCAGGAATCTATGGTACCTATGAGGCTGATCAAGATCTAATTTGCATTTTTGCCCTGACTGGTGTTTCTACATTACTTTGCGAACAAGCTAAAGTCAATAAACCTAAGCCAAAAATATGTTCTCATGTGATCTTCTTTCTTTTTTCTTTTACCACTGTGCAAACAGATCAGTTTGGTCTCAGCTGGGATATATATGTGTGGCAGCCATGAAAAAAAAATAATTAGCACCTGGTTTGGATTTGAAATGCTGTTTTAATGGCTTAAAACTAGATAAACTTCAAGTGGCATCATGCCAGTAAACACAAAATTGCAAATACCCCCCCCCCCTTCTCTCTCTCTCTCCACAAGTGGTATGTTTCCACCTGAGAGTAGAGTGATTGGGGTTTAATTATCCACCAAAAGTAAGGGAAAGATTGTATGAACATCTGTGCATATGGAATAGGCCACTGGCTGCTTCACAGAAACTCATGAGCCCAGCACCTTGCTGTTACTCATTCACTTTGTCACCAGTACTTCATCCATAAGAAAGCTGTAAATGAGTAACACAGAGCCAAGAGTCACAATAATTTCTTCTATTGTAATTAAGGTATGGCACTATGGTACACTTATAATGAGAACTTGGGGAGTTACAGAGGGTATATAGCAGTCAAACATTTGGACAAACATAAGTTTTCTAGTGTCATTTTGCTAAAAGTTTATAGTATAAGTTTATTGTATAAACGTCAATCTGTTCTTGAGGAAAATCAGAATCAGAATCACATTTATTTGACCAAGTATGTTGACACACACAAGGAATTTGGTTAATGTCCTTTACTTTACAAACTGATTTTTTAATAAGATGCTTAATTTTCCCTATACAGATTGTTTTTTAGTTAGAAGGGAACTGTAACAAAAGCATCAAGTTCCATCATGAAGCTGGTCAAGAAAATGTGAAGAGTACAGAGTACAGGAATTCTGCTGAAAAAGTGTAATATAGTTTTTAAAAAAAGGTTTTTTAAAATCTAAAATGATTTTGACTGCATAATTTCTTGTGTTATTTCATGGTTCAACTGCCTTACAAAATAAATAAAAGAACCATTCACTGAGCAGTTATGTCCAAACCTTTAACTGGTAGTGCACATTATTCTGTGCTGAGGGTAGTCTGAACTTAGAAAATACACAATGGCCCTATGTTTTATTCTTCTGCCCTGATTTTACCTCTGTGACTAATTCGTATTCAGCTGTAACTCATCCCATGACCTTCCTTCCTTGTCATGCCCACTTCAGTCTCCCTCACACAGCTTACTCATTGCATATATGTTATGCATACAACATAACTCCACATCCTGTGTCTCTCTTGCAACAGCAGACAGGAAAAAAGGGCTGGTCTGGAGGTTACCCTCCCTACCTATCCTCTGGCTGAGCATAGTCAGACCTTTTCTCAAGCCAAGTCAAACACAGCCTTCTGCCAATGACAACGTTCTCACACCAGCATATGCACAATACACCATACCAAATAGGCAGTATGCTGGCTAGGCTTCACATGGCCCAGTCCTAATGGGAAAAATAACCTTGCTAGTGTGTGTGTCTGTGTGTGTGTGTGTGTGCGTGTGTGTGTGTGTGTGTGTGTGTGTGTGTGCGGGTGCTGAGCATAGTCAGCTTCATGTAGAACATGTTTGTGGTTACGGCACATTTGGGAAATGAATAAAAGACTAAAACGAATGAACCCAAGGAGGAAATAATGAGAGATAGAGTGATTAAAGAAAGACAAAGAATGTCATCATTTAGTACTGGCCACTGTTCAATGGAAAATCACCACTGACAGCATCATTTATCCCAAGACTAGGCTTAAACTGTTTTCAAAAAGCCCAGCCCAATGAGCTTTGGGTGTGCAATCCGGCAGGTCCAGAGCAAAGCGAAAGCATGTGTGTGGAAATGGGCACACGAAGGGGAGCTACCCAGAGACAACATGAGGAAGAAACAGCCTGGTATGATGAAATGTTTGTGTCTTGCCTGCTAATTATGCCACAGATTCTCTCGCAAAACCATTCTGCTGTTGTCACCCCCCCCCAAAAAAAAAAACCTCCATGAGAGCCTAGGCCAAATGAGTTTCCACACACACACACACACAGAGTGCAAATTACATCCAGGCTGATTTCACCATGGAAAAGTTCTGCTTTCGTGTTACACACTGCTACGTTCACTGTGCTTTCCACAAAAGGCCTTTTCAAGATGTGCATTCAAGAAGAAAGCGTTCATATAAACAATCCCTCACCTATAAATTATTGCACACCTATAAATTATGTCAGTGTGAAGCTTATTGCTTCATGGCAAATCACAGTTGTTGTTTTTTTATAAGTGATGGTGTAGTATTTTTAAAAAAGTAAAAAAAAAAAAAGAAAGAAATTTATTATGTTTCATTGTTTTGAATTATCACATGGTTTTCCATGCTTGTAAATGTCACTGGAGCAGAGCAAGTTCATTCATTGCTTTAGTCTTTTGTGAAGTAACCAAAGCATAGACAGTAGACAGTACACTTTCTAGACAACTTATACAGTAATGATGCAGCAATATACCATGTTTGGCCAGTTAGCTGAGTGAATGTAAGTTTTGTGTTTAAAAAAAAAATATTCTAACTTTATTATTGGACAGGAAAATACAGTGTAAGACAATAAACCATCTTTTAAACACTTTATTTAACATTTAATAAAAAAACATTTAAACGTTAAGGTTCTCTGTCCTCTCTGTGAACAATCCGACCTCTGTGTGAAAGGCGATAACAATTGGCGTATATGTGACACAGATTAAAAGAAACAGGAGACAGACCTAAAAGAGAAAGGAATTTTTACGACAGTGTCAATAGGATGCATGGGGGAGGGAAGTTGCATCCTGACGGTGAGTTGTTGTCTTTGAGCTTGTAAGCGGTCAGCCATTTTAGGTCTGGTTACAAAACTACTTGATTAGGCACATGTTTACTTGGAAGTAAGCTCAGCAGGGAGTCTATGGAAATCTGTGACAGAGTGAAGGTGTGACACTGTCCAGGCAACAGAAGGAAAACCGCTATAACTAACTGTGTGCACTTTTCTTAATCAGCTTGGAATGGTTTCTTGAAAACCAAAACCAAGCAAAACCAACACATGTAATACTCTGCATGAGAGTTAAAAACCTGCTCCGATATTATATTTATTTATATTTAAAATCCAAAACCAGACTAGCGTTATTAAAACAGTAAAGTAATGTAACATGTAACATGGAAATGAGAAAGTCACATTTTAAAAAATCATAATGTACATATTTGCTGCCAAAAGCAACACACAGAAATTGGCTTGGAACTGCAACTCATAGAAACACATTTTCGAAAATGGCTAGGACTGCAATTACCATTGCCAACAGTTTTACACTTCATCACTTAAGCCTCCATCAGTGATTAGCTGATAACTGAAATGAAATACACTTCATGTTAATACTTGAATGAATTTCCTGGTTAAACAATTGCACTTTTTTCTATATAGCACACAGTTATAGAAAGGATTATTTAGCACCTAGTCACCTAAAACTGTCTGTTTCTCCTCAAGGTTTCTTCCTCTTGTCATCTCAGGGAGTTTTGCTTTGTAGCTGTCATCTCCGGCTTGCTCATTATCGATAGTTTGTATAAATGTAAAAATGATATCTGGATTTTAAATATCTATAAAGCTGTTTCAGGACACTGTATATTGTTCTACAACCTATATATAAATAAATATGTAGACAAAATAGAATGTATTAAAACAAATTGATATAATTGCAATGTTTCATGGTTTTATTTTTTAAATAAAAAAAACCCCTCTAATTTGGAACCAGACTGGCTCTTTTATCTTGACCCTTACAGATAATTAAATACTGCACCCATCTTTTGCTACTCATAAGTTCAGCATTTTTATATGGGGATGTACATCTGGGACTCATAACCATCCTAGATAATCATGTTGCTTTCTGGTCTGAATTGAGTATGTTCTCACTCTCTGTGTTAATATGCAATGGTATAACAATAGTATAAGAAATTACAATTTAATTACTTTAAAAAAAAGAAATTTGAATTACTTTGAATTACAGAATTGTACAATTTGATGCAGTTTTATTTTTTCCCTGTTCTGTTACAGCCTCGGGATGTTCACTGTGATACAAAGACAGATAAAAGAAGAGAGAGAGAGAGAGAGAAAGAGAGAGAGAGAGAGAGCATTTGTGATTTAATTTTCCTTTGCTTAGTTCAGCATCAGCAAGGCTCTCTGCAAGTGTGTGTGTGTGTGTGTGTGTGTGTGTGCAGCTGTGAGGCAGTGTGAGTAAGATAGCAATTGTGTTCTTAGTTACTGATGTGAATAGAGCTGCTGTAAATCTGCAGGACGATGTAGAGAGCATTCGTCCCAGTAGTCCAATAGGGAGCTCTTTTTTCATGGACACACACAGTTACACGTACACAAGCTCAGCTTGTCTCTGGTTCCCGGTTCTTTATCTATATAAGCATTTTAATGCAGTAAACCTTTTCTCCAGCAAATGACAGAACAACAAAATGAATTCTGTGATATTTATTGCACTTATGTATTGCATTATATTCTGTAGTACAACCTGGAAGACCACAGTTAGGCATGTGCAGAGTGATAATTCATTTATAATGGTTCTTTTTTTAAAAGAGAATCTAAAAAATCTAATCTAAAAATCACAAATATTTGTGTTATAAATTGACTCTGTGTTTTGTACACGTCTTGAAGTAACTGGAGTTTTTATTATTATTATTATTATTATTATTATTATTATTATTATTATTAATCCTGTGTAGTGTGATCTCTAGGTATTGTGCCTATTTATTGATCAGGTACAGGGAGACAAGAGTGAGTCAGTCCACTCTTCAATTCAATTACAGGGACACTTCATTTAAAGCGCAAGTGTATACTGATTTGGTTTTGTATTTCCATTAGAGTAGACTGATGTCTGCTTTTTGACGTGCCGCAGTGCCTGACCCACCCAGGAAACCCCTTTTACAACAAACCCAATAAAGATCTGTTACATACACTGTACTATTCTACAAGTATACAATTTTAACCCGTTGCTCTGGTAACCTAATTATTTTATGAATTTATTACAATTAAGATCATTTTGAAGCTGTTGCCTGCAGGTCATTTTACAGACCAATCCTAGACCCATTTTTTTAATATTGGTGACATAAAGTAGAAAAATATATTGTGACAGTGTGTATGTACATATCAGTATTTACAGATAAATGTATACATATAACACTTATAATTGTAAATGCTAAATATTAAATGGATAGTTAATGCATTAACCATACTGTCAATACATTGCCAATGATGTGTGTATATGTGTATGTGCATTTCCTAATGAAGAGAGATGTGTTATGGGAGGAAGGAGAGCCCATGGAGGCTTCATCATGCTAATCACATGTCCCTAATGCCCTAAACAGCACACAATGCCAACAGTGCCAAATAGCCTAAAGGCAGTGCCCTCTGCTGATCAGCTCCTACTCAACCCGCTGCTTTAACCCAGGACTAAAGTTCAACATGGGTTCATGACCCTTATCAACACTTTCCTTAGCATAGAGAGAAAGGGTAAGAGGGGAAGTAAGTGGGGACAGACAGACAGACTGGCTGGGTGTAGACGATGGATGTCAGGCAATAAAGCAATACAGGTGAACAGTAGAGTTAGTAAAACTAGATAATAAAAAACAGTTCAGACTGCAAATGTGCTTTTGTTTTCCTCTATGCTGAAATGCAAATGCAAGCATCCAAAGCACGAGACCTGCATATTTACAGGTCATTACATCAGACTAGAGATGACAACCAGGCTTGCTGTTTGGATTCCACTTGGCAAAACACCTAGGAATTAACAATTATGCATTTCTACAATTATGAGCTATGACGTGGTTCTATACATAAAATACTATTTATACATATAATTGGTCTGTTGTTTTAAATGAAATTCGAAGCCGTTTTCAAGGTTTTGCTTCAGTAAGTAATCAATGATATGCTAACACTCCCTGTGCTACAGCCTTTAGTTTTCCTTTATCCAAACTTTGTTGGCACTCCAACATACACACACATGCACACATTCACACAGTCCCTTGTGTGGTGAATGTAAATGAGGTGGAACAGCTGAATTTGTAACGGCGGCGACAGTAATGCTAATGGTGGGTAATAATGGCCGCAGTGGACGCGTCAGCATTAGCAAGGGTGATGGCTGAAATATGACTCGTGACGAAGGTCTAAATCTGCTTAGCATTGATTTTGCAGTTTTGATGAAAATGCACCACGGGCCTGCAGGGCTCCCTAAAATCAATTGAACTCCTTAGAGATAGAAGCCCAGCGGCAGTTTGATGGACATGCCCGAGCAGCAAGCATCCAGACAACCTAATCGTAGTCTAAGGCACTCCATAATGCCAGTGGCATTCGAGTTTTGGGACAATATTGAGTATGTATTGAACGCTACATGCACACCTATAATCTAAGTATTACTGGATGAGGCTTTAGCTGGTTTGGTTGTGTTTTTGATTTGCAAAAGCTGAAGGAGTAGCAGAGATTGAATTTGATAGGTTTGAATTTGAGCTTAAATTTATAATGACTAGGCAATATTAAATACCTGTATATATTTGACTTACAAAATTTCCAGTTCTCAAAAAATCAGTAATGTAATAAAATGGAAGTTTAAACTACAGAATATTGATGGTATGCCATTTAAATCTTAAGATTAATCTAAAGATTATAGTTTACTTCTAAGGTGCATACTTAGCCTTCAATGTACTTTTGAGATAACATTTACCTAACATTTATTTTACAACATACATATAAGAGAGAGACATACATACATATAAGAGAGAGAGAGACATGGAGAGAGGGTTTTTTTCTTGACTATGCATGTTTGCTGCGTAGGCATCCTCAATGACACTGTGTGCTCATGACCTTGCCATGACCGCTCTGCCTGTGTGACCTAACGATGACCTACGCGAGGACAAGCATAGCAGGACAGATGAGTTTTCTGTGAATAGGAGCACTACAGCGCACAACGCCACCCAGACGCCATAGTCCTCATACCTCCCGCTCACCCACTCCATCACACAGCCACACACATATCAGTACACACCTGCACATATACTTTTGAAGAAAGTTCACTGTAGGACAATTCTGCCTCTCGAATAAACATTGAAAAATTAAATGGCAGAAAATCTAAGTTGTTGGTCGTCGTGTCGCCTTTATGTCATAAAGGATAAGGTATAATTACGACTGGGATCCGATTGAGAAACATCACTCACACTGACTTCAGAGAGGTATTCAGAAATTAGTTGGCCTTCTGACAGTCTTGATTTTTCTAATCCAGGATGCAAATGAAAAGCAAAAGGCTCTTAAAAATTAAACCACCTCAGTTAAAAAAAAGTTATTGTCTCAAACAGACCAAAGCATTTCTTCATTACATGCCGCATTAGCCACTGTTGTGGTCTACTTTCATACATCAGCACCTCCATGACCTTAACAGGAGTGAGAATCTTTCATAAGCCAATGCAAGTCTATAGAGAGATGCTTATCTTATGTATCTATACTTTTATTTTCAATTAACTTTTTTTTTAATCCTGCATTTCTGTAGTGGAAATGCAAATATAAATGAACTGCTGGTCATTTAGAAACATGTGGTGAACACTAACAGAGTACAGCACTGAATGTTGGTGGTCTGGTGGCTCTCCTAATGGAAGTGGTTTTATTCTGGTTGAGGATTTGTGAATGATTTGTGATGTAAATCATGTGCAGTCACCAGATTTCAATCCAGTGTAACACCTTTGAGAGATTGTGGACTGTGTGTGTGATCATGAAAACACCAACTATTTGAAAGAATTACATTTATCTCTTGAGTAAATGTCCAGAAAATCTGTGCCAAGGTGCACTAAAGCTCCTCTAGTGCATTTATGGTGTCTTAAAAACCTACTTTATTTTGTTGATTTCTTGAATTGGTCACCTACCTGTATAGAATATGCTGATGAAGAGATAAAACTGTTTCTGTACAATGACTATTTCTCCTTGGGAAATGGGAATATTATGAATTTTCAACTCCCCACTCTCATGATTGCGGCATAAGGAAAGGTGCACGGCAGCACTCTGCTTTCGTCTCTCTTTGCTCTTCAATATAAGCTCTCCTCTCGGTATCAGCACCCCAGCAGGATTTTATCTTCATTTTTACAGGTTTCAGTAATTCCCTTTTTATGATGTTCTCTCATTTTTATTGCCCCTTTTGAGTTCTGTATAAATTTATTACCAGCCTGAACACACAGCTTTAAATTACTACCATCTGTAAATACTTATTATTTTTTTATTTTCTAATCATGTAAAGATCACTGAATTAAAAGAAGTTCTGAAAAAGGTAATGTGTAATAAAAATACACCTGTGTTTGCCTTGGTTCTGTTTTGTTTTTGTTTTTTAAAAAGGCTATTAGGGCTCTCAGTTTTAGTCTCAGTGTGCGTTGAAGCTTTGCTCAGCCACTAGCAAGACCGCTGATTGACTTGAGTCTCAATTAGGGACGATGCATTTAGTCCCCTGAGTGCTCTTATGTAAATCACAGGCTCGGATGCTGACAGCAGTGCCCACGCGCACACAGATCACCCGACACATGCAGTTTAATTAGGCCTAGGTGTGCATGCCCAGAACTCACTGACAGATGTGTGACTGTGTGTGGGGGTGGGTGGTTTAGCTAATCTTATTGTGTGACTACTATGAACAGGTATTAATAGGTTTTTAGGATGTCCAGGTATGCATGCATATACAAAAAGCATGTTTGTCTATGTGTGTATGTGTAAGAGAAAGAAGGCTTGTGTTGAAACTGTTTTTCACAATACTATATTTAATATTATTATAATGAAAATGAATCCTGAATCGTGAAGCCTACTCCAGGTCGTATTTCATCAGTCAGTCAGATGGCAGTCTTTAACAATTTCTAAAGTTCTGGTGGTCATTATAGTTAATGTGGAATTGTATTTCTCATTCCCCATATCTCAGATTGATTGATTCTCCTGCTATCTTCACAAAAACCACAAGAGAAGAAACCAGAGAAGCTGACACTAGATCAGCAAGTATGCCAGAAGAATGTGCTAATACATAACAATTATACATGTCATAAAAAGCCACACAATAAATACACCATTTCCATGATTAGTCTATTTATTTATTTCAAAGGCAGGAGAAACAGTATATAATTGAAGAAGGATGCAGATTTTTCATTGAAAAAAATATATTTTGATTGATATCACAATCAGAGTAATTAAGTACTATCGGGAGTAATTGTGGATGTGGCAGACAACACAAATAATAGTGATTCATCAGAAAGATCTCAGAATACACATCTGGATTTGTGGAAAATGGTTAGCATCATTGAAACAGTTATATGTTAAATGTCAGTAATTTGTTAGGACACATTTTTAGTAGTACATCTGTTTGACTTGCATAGAGAGTGTTTTAAATGATAGGCAGATTCTGTCGTAATGATATACTGTGGAACACTGACTCTCACAAATGCACACACACACACACACACACACACACACACACACACACACACACAACCAGAAAACAAACACAAAACCAGCTAACAAGCAAGCTATTCTGGTTCTTTTTATGACTGGGGAACCTTCATGCCTGCCAATTAAATAAGCCAATAAGAGCCTATTAAATAATACATGGCTGTTATTTAGTGTCACAATTAAAAAATGCACATCACTGTAAACTCAGACAGCAGAAACAACAGACCTTCTATTTAGACGGAGCGATAATGCTCTGGGTCCTAAAACTGGCCCTACATCTGAGCGCCAGTGGTGACCAGACATATGCCCGTTTAAAACGCTGTAAAGCAGAGATCCCTTTTTAATGGGCCATGCCAGGCCCATAGGACAGACGCACAGGGAAAAGAGAGCGATGATCCATCTTTGCCCCTCTTTTTTATAGGGACCAATAAAGGTGTCTGTCATAAATTGTTTGGAGATCCCCCACTCTTGAACAGCTCCACAATAATGAAGAAGCACTGGACAGCCTGAATAAATCTCACCCACATACACAGGCTGGCATTGATAGAACCACACGTAAACAGGCTAACACATTCACAAATTCAATAATGTGGCAGCTTGGAAATATGAACACACATATTTGTCCACTCATTTTATTTGGGCTCAGAAATCTACTGTCCACAAATAAAATACTTTTTAGTACGTTGCAACACATCAGCACTGGCAGACATTTTCAAATGTACATCATTGTTGGTGTGTATATATATATAGCTAATACTGTACCGGTCACATAACACAAACATACAAACATAATTTGTGTAGTAGTGGCGTTTTGTTGTTATGTTTTTTTCTGTAAATATTAAATTCTTCTAAATGTACATATGTAAATCTGTACATCTGTAAATATGTACATCTTTGGCGAATTGTATATCTTTTATGTGATCTGCTTACTTTAAATGTAAGACATTAGTGCAGGGAGAGAAAAAAACAACAGTAACTGTAGCACTGTTTGAAATGTATATTCTTTATGCTATTACTTTTGATATTTAGGCAGTTGTTTTGCTATGGTAGCTAGCAAGCTAATATTAGGTTAGGCAAGCTAATATTAGGTTGGACCACTGATATTCAGCTTTATTAGCATTATTAGCTGAATAAAATGATCAAGTTTTTTAAATTTTTAAATTGTTGGCAAATGTACATATAGAGGAGCAAAGTTAAAATAAAACGTGAGTTGCTAGAGATGCTACGAAGGGAAAATGTTTTGTTTCTTTTCAGAGCAAGCATAATGTTAACCCTGCTAGTTTGGTTGGTGTGGTACAGCGGTAACATAATTGGCTCCCATGTGAGAGACCTGGGTTTCATTCCTGGTCTGGGCAGCCAGTCTGTGCTACACCAATAAGGGTCCTTGGGCAAGACTCCTAACACTATGTTGGCCTA
>JAOVVF010000025.1:19917357-19939857 GCA_028565595.1 Duopalatinus emarginatus
AATTTGAATACCAGAGTCATGAGAATGCTTCACTGACATGCAGAACATCATGAGAACTTCATGCTTTGTTAGAGTGCTAATGGCTAACAGCATCAACACTGTAATAACCAGGAATGCTGGATTTGAATTCACCAGACACACCTCTAAATAGAAAGAAAAAAGGTTCCAGCGATTATTGTACTGTCAAGGCTACCACTTTGATGGCGATTAACCTGCAATATACTCTCCAATAGCTTTATAGCACACAGACATACATACACACACACACACACACACACACATACACGCACACACACACACACAGACAGCATTCTGGAGAGCACATCCTGTTATATACTAACAAATTAATTTCATAGCTGCTCATCACTGTGATGAAGTTAAGAAAGAAAGAGGGGTTGGGGGGGACAAGCTGTGCACAGCCGGGAGGGAGAAAAATATAACATTTTCCAGGTGATGAATTTTTCCAATTTCCCAGAGACAAGTACATAAACTCGTTCAATTAGGAGAGGAATCTGGAAATGAGTGAGTGCGGACAGCCAAACGGCCCCAGTCCTGATGGCTAATTTTATTGAGTGGAAAATTGAATCAAATTGCTTCATTGAAACAATCAGCCTGTACTCCTCCACAACAAACCTACACACACACTCACTCACACATATGCACAAACACATTCTCTTTCTGTCTGTTCCTTCAACACACACAGTTTGCACGTTTGGCCAGCTTCTAGGTTATTTGGCATTCCACCCATTCCAAGCCAAGTCAGCACAAGCTGCCCAGTCATTGTCTGTCTTTTCACACATTGCAGTCCCAATTCTGTCTTTCTTCAAGGTCAGCTTCAGCGCACAAAATTTGTGACACAAAGAAAGCAAAAGCCAGTGCCTTCCCGGCTTTTAGAATTAAGCAATTCAGATCTAAGCCAGTAAATCACTCACTGAGGGAAGCTGGTT
Organism: Duopalatinus emarginatus; assembly: GCA_028565595.1. NCBI lineage: Eukaryota > Metazoa > Chordata > Actinopteri > Siluriformes > Pimelodidae > Duopalatinus > Duopalatinus emarginatus. Next base: position 19,918,305 of record JAOVVF010000025.1, read on the forward strand.
CAATGCTTCCCCCACGATGGGCATTAGAGAGTCCCTCTGTTCCCACCAACTGTAAACGAACCATCTGCCTCATAGTGCCAAGAGTAAAAAGAAACGGCTAGCTAATCTCTCACCAGCTCACAAACAGAGGAGAGCAGAAATGTACAGATAAAATGGCTAATGACCAATTTGCTTTATATCTCAATAAGAGCACGACTATCAGATATAACACAAATGAGCCTCCTCTTCAGAAACAATGAACTATTATGTCATTGTTTGTGTAACAGGACCAACAATAATGGGAGTCTCAATACAACAATTACTGTAACCAGTAGTTAGGATATTATATAGTAGCTATATTATTATTTTACAGTTTTAGTTAGTTGTATGTAGTTGTATAATAACACAGTGCTACAGCATTCCTGATTTTGATGAGTAAGAATTCCGGTTCATAAATACATTTTAAATCACACACATATATAAATATGCTACTTAATAACTTTATTAACTCTAATATATGTGTGTGTGTGTGTGTTTTAATAAAAAATTCTCCATGTCTTTCGACAAGACTGATTTTTTTTTGTCATTTCCTTTGTCTTGTACTTTAAAGAGAGAGAAAGTTACAGAAGCTACTGCTACTATACCATAACTAATAATAGGAACTCACTTGTTTTACAGATGATCCACATCAACAGATAAAATTGTGATGGGTTATTAATAAACAATATTATCATAAATTCATATGAATAAATCAAAAATTGTTAAATTGTTAACAAATTACATATTATAATGGAACTGAAGCATTAGACCATGCTGTTTTAGGAACCTAATCATCTACAGTACGGTAATGACCTTTTGCTCTGTATCTGGCTGCATCATACCACTCACTGATTATTTTCCTGAGACAGTATGACCCATGGTATAATTTTCCTTAATCAAATACAAAACTATATTGCATATATGTCAACTGAAAATTTCTAGGTACTGTGTTTATGCTGAGCTGCTGCTTGAAGTAAAGAAGGACACTAACTATAGTTTTACAAAGCACATTTTTTCACATTTTTTATTTCACTGAACTGTCTTCCACCCTCTCTGTCAACTAGTTTTTGCAGGAGCTGTTTGTTGGTAAGTACCTCTCTGAAAGACTCTCTAGTGGCATTTCATATAACGTGGCAATTTAATGTTTAATAACAAAATGAAACAGCTAATCTAATCTACAGGCAGAGATGAAATGAAAATGCATCCCCTCATGAAAATTTATTCTTATTGGTATGTATTAAAGGAAATATGCCATAAAATTAAATATTTAACACACATTAAGTTTATTTCAAGCACAAACCTCATGGTGAAAAATATGAAATGTGTGGCTGACTGTATACTAGTTTGAGGCCTGACATTTTTTTTTTTACAAGCTTTCCTGTTTAATGCATTACCTCAATACCATGGAAGATTAATGCTGTCTTATTATTAGCAATAATATTGTCCTTTATTACATGTAAAACCGAATATGAAACCAAGTTAAAATATTGCTCATTCAGCTTCTCACTGACTTTAACAACTAATTTGGCTAAAGTCAGTAAGATATGCATAATTGAATCGTCACAGAAACTGCATAAGTGTTTCAGACCACCAGTTAAGTGTAATTTCTACCAAACCCCAAACCTCCACTGTGTCACACCATTATGCACTGGCTTTGTGGATGGCCTTGGTGAAGCATTAGCAGAAATCAATGCAGTGCTATGAAATAGAGCTCTCCACTCGTGTTTACTTCACACTAGCGCACCTCTTAATCCAAGCCTAATTAGTGACAGATCGATACTACAATTCCCAAGAGCCATAAACTAGGTGAGTGACAGATACAGGGCCCTGTACGACACACCAACATGACATCACTTATGATTAACAGAACAGAATCTATAAGTTATGGCAATTCCCAGACCTGGCTGCACACAACTTAAACACCAAGGACATTACTGCTGCGAATGCCATCATTCTTATAACTATGTAATATTGATTTAGGTCTTCCTTGAGAGATGGTAAAACCTGGGCAGTCTTCAATTACCTTTCTTAAAGAACTAGTTTATGAAATCTATCTGGATAATTATCCAAAATCTTTAAATAAAGGTGTAGGAAACGGTCTTAGCCATAATCATTTGTAAACATAGTAAATAACCATGAGAACCTGTAAGATTATGACACTTGAGGAATCAGGAATTATTTTGTTTGCCATATTAGCGAGCATACCCATAAACATAATTATACAAATATGATGAAGGGATGTGGATGAAAAACTTGCAGCTGTGTGTTAACTATGCTGTGCAGCTGCATGAGCTTAGCCTGAGTGCAGGAATAAATTTTCACTTATGTAAAGAGAAAGTACACGAACCTGAGGAGGACCATAATAATGGCAATAAAGCCGCTTGTGGAATAGAGTGCAGTAGTTCAAGTTTATCTTAATTGTACCCATTAGAAAGTATCTAATGCATAGACATTTTCTCCTTGATCAAAATTACTGCTGTGCAAATTAGACAGTGAATCTTCTTAGTTTAAGCATGTACGTATATTTTTAAAGGTGTTCTTGGAACGATCAAAGGCTATGGTGGATTGGTCCCTTGTGGGCAATGTACAATGTTCTACTTGGTATAGTGGCACCAGAAAGAGAACGCCACACATTCTGACATGCTACATTAAAAGAGGGTCAATATTGACACAATTATGTGTGTGTTTTTGTGTGTGTGTTGGTTTCTTATTTCTTTTTTTTTTAGTAAGCTGGCTTTCGACACCAGTACTAGTACTAGTGCTTAAGGTGAGGTTTAGTCATTTCTAAGGGTAAGCTGTGTCAATGAAAGATTTGTCTCAAACAAAACTTTTAAAAATGCTGCATTACTAAATAATGCACAATCTACATTAAAGTTTACTTTAATCCTTGCAATGGAGAGAGCTGTCAAGCTCTCAGGAGTATTTATTATATTATAATTATATAGCTATAATTTCTCATGAGGCAGTATTTTAGACTCCTTCAATTAATATATCTGTTAATACATACACTTTTTATATATCAAATCAATTGTTATTTTTTATATGTTATATCAAAATGTTATTTTGTTATAATTGTTAGCACTTGTTGTGACAGCTTCCTACTTATGAATATATCTTACAATGTTATTTTTAAGCTTTAAGGAAATTTAAGAGTTTATACTTTTTGCTTTAAATTTGAATAATGAATTTTAAGCTTCAATTTTTATATAGTTTAATAGGATGGATTATGCAGTTTTACACCCATTATATATCTACAATAATATAGACACTTATTTTTTGAAGCACATTTTTAAAGCACATGTTTTTCTTAGATAGTATAAATTTTTGTTTGGCTATTACCTGGTTATATAAATGGATTTCCAAATGTTACTTTTCCCTATAAAAAAAATAAATGCTTTAAAATATTTGCAAGTCAGTAGAAGAAGTATTATTACATAACGCTCAAAAAGCAGAATGAAGTTTGTCAGGCTTTACCTGCAAAAACAGAAGCAAGTGTGACAAAGTCTCCAGAAGAAATGTGGCATGTTCTCAAAGGTGGATGGAAAAAATTAACAAGCCATTGTTCTCATAAAACTGTAAACACTGTCTCCTCAAACAGACTCCTCGTGCATTTTCAAGACCTAAGCGTTGTCAGAACAAATACTAAATGTGTATAGTAGTTTTTAATGTAGAAACGTAATTATTTTGCCTATCTCAGATTCTGACATTTTCCTATATTTTGGATATTATGGAACTTATAAAGCTTTAACTTTAAAGTTTCAAAATGCTGACACTTGAGACTCCTTCCATAAATGTTACATTATAATATTAACATTTATAACATAATAATAATATAAATTTTGCAAGGAAATATTGTGAGTTATGCTGATATACACATTATACTTTGCACTATGTTGGCAATACAACGTATTATAGAATGTATTAAATACTACTCATAATATTGTAGCATAATTATTATCATATTATATTACATATTATTATTGCATAGCACATTATTAGTTTTTTTTTTTTCTTCAAAAACCCCTGTGAATGCGCTATTAGGTAAAGTAATAAAGCTGAAAGCCAACTGAGAATTTAACCTGACTTTAACAAGTAAGCTACTGAAAAATAGGAAAATTGAAAAATATTTAAACAACCTTGTCAAAGATAAGAAGAATTAATCAGGGTTATCTGAGGGGGCATCATAGATAAGCACCTTGCCATGCTTAAGCTAAGCTGCTTTGTCTTTAGATTCAGCTAGTCAGCAGGGTAGCAGTGACAACAGGCTATACAATTAAACAGAAATAGGATGCTAATGTGCTTATACACATGCTTAATGATTTAGGTTAGCACGTGGCCTACTAAAAAATGTGATCAAGTGCATGAAAGTTTTTAGATGTTATAATTTTAAAAGGTTTTTATATGTGTATATATTATTAGACTTTTTTGTAGATCTTTAATTTCTGTCATTTAGCATGTTATTTAAGTGTATGTTCATTTGTAGTGTGTCTATATGAGTATCCATGAGGAAACACCAGTTCTGTGTACTCAAAGGAAGCAGAAAGCTCCTTGGACAGACAGGAAGTTGATGGCAGCTGGGGACCTTGTTGCACATGTACACACACACACACACACACACACATACACACACACACACACTCACACGCACTATAATAATCAAGACTGTGTCAAGGTGGCCCTTTTAATCTCTAAAACATACCGAAAGTACACTTTAATCTACGTGCGGCAGGAGTTCCCTGCACAAGGCCCTGCTCTTCTTTTTAGTGACTCCACCTATTAGTGTGCTACATCCATCAGATTGCTCTGATGGAAAGAAAGGACAAGAATTCGCATCAGCGTCTGCAAAAATCTCCAGGGTGCGGCGGCACTTTAGTCTCCTACTCCCATCCAGTTCCTCTCCACTCCCGTGTTCCTTCAATGCCTGACATTGGACCTGTGCCAGGGGTTATCCTTCACGTCATCAGGTCACTTCCCACACAGTCTTCCAGGTCGCTTTCTGTTTCCCAGATGCATATTTCCTGAGCAACTGGGCATGCTCAGTACAGATTGGCCCTGAATCCCTGCTGTTGTTCTCCTGCTCTCACCTGTGGCTGCATGACGGGGGGCTCTGGCCATTCCCAGATCATAAATCTGACACGGATGTTGTTTTTGGTTCTTGTCACTGTAGCGTGTGAACTGGCCATTCAGCCCACAGCCTCAGTCATCCTTAGAGAGTGTGCTGGTTTGTTATTTGAAGGACAGAGAGGGCAGGCTGCAGGGACGCATCAAGAGATCTACGCTTCCGGTTCTCACCTTGAGCACAGTCCATATGTGGATAGTATGTGCATTCCTGGGGTTTCAAAAATAGTGCACCCACATCCCCTCAACCCCCTGCCTCCACAGCTGTCTGTATCTTTACCGTTTCTTTTTCCCTGTTCCTCTCCTTGCTATTTTCTCTTTATGTTTCTTTCCACATTTTGCTTGCTTCCAAATAACACTGGTTCCTGAATGACTCTTAGCCTAGACTCTAATGCACTTGCATCTACCAAAACGACTCCCTTTAGGATTCAGCATCATTAGACAAAACAAATCTTACAGTTATATACTCAGGCAGCTCACACTGCTTATGCTTCCTATTGGCTGCCATAATATATATGAAGTTCTGCAGCCAGCAGCTCTATTCCAAAGAGTCTTGATTAACTTTGTCTGGCTCCAAGCACACTTAGAAATGGCTCCTGCAACCTCAGCCTCATAATGCAACAATAAACTGTCTATCCCACCCATATTCTACACATGCACACTCAAACAAATTCCTCTTAAGATGTACCACTTCGGATCTTGAGGCAGTAGAATCGATGAGGTGCACTCTGTCCATAGTTTCCTGTTTACTGCAGCAGTCAATAACAGAGAGCAGGAAGGGGGCTGTATGTGCCAAATATTGGGGACTGGCTATACCTCTTTTTTTTTTTTTCTTTGACCAGACAGTCTGGGCCATTCAATCTCTTGGCCTGCCATTAAAAAATGCACAGACAAGACGCAGACATTACAGTTCAAGACGAAGTCTTGCGACATGACCTGGTAAGGAAGTTGCACCTAGGGGAGTGTAAGTGTATTTTCATCTGTTTCTCTTCAGTATGTATTGAGTATGTAAACTTAAACAACAGTATCTTGCCCAAAGTAAAAAAGTATGCATGACAACATTTATTGATTTCATTTTTAAGAACATGCCAGAGTTGAGTTTCCTTGATCCAATAAAATAGGACTTGTTCAATCTCACTGGACTTTCTGCTGCTGTTGTGTGTTTTTTTTTTTTTTTTTCATGGACCCACAGACCTCCATCTATCATTCATCTCCTGTCTAACTGGTATCTTCTGTTTTCCTTCCATATTGTTAGTCTCCTAGAATTTTGTATTCTGTTTTATACCACCCCCTCTCTTTCTCTCTCTGTCAGTTGCACACAAACACACACATTTGGATTTAGACAAAAAGCAATGGCATTTCAAATCCAAATATTTATAGACGTTGCCAGCATGGAACATCCAAGGCATGTACACATGGTATAGGGAATTAGTGTGTAACATTAACTCTCAGACAATGTAAATATATTCTAGCTAAAGTAAACATGAATCCAAGAACCAATTCATAAATTGTTATCACGAGGACATTAAACAATGCCTTTTCCAAATATAGAAAACTACCTATAATAACAGTTGAGTTGTTGAGCAATATGTGTTTCGGTCTGCCAATAGCAAGCCACACAGCACAAAATCCAAAAAAACTAAAAGTAAGGAGGAAAGCGGTAATGGGATCAATAACCTACTCTTTAGAGATCGTTTTTGCGGTTCACAGTAATCGTTCTTGTTCGTTCCATCATACGCTTCCACAAACATGTCTTGTGAAGATCAGACTTTGCTAGTCTTTGAATAGCGCCCACTCACACGTGATTGTCATCCCATTGACTGAGAACACCAAAATTTCACCTTTAAATTATCTGACGATCCTAAGGTTTTACATACTTTTACCACTCAGATATGTAATAATGGATCATTTTCCTCAATAAATAAATAAATAAGCCTAATCATTTTGAACTTATTTGTCTGACTTGTTTGGTGGTTGGTGGTGGTACAGTGGTAACATCATTGGCTCCCATGTGAGAGACCTGGGTTCGATTCCTGGTCTGGGCAGCCAGTCTGTTACACCAATAAGTGTCCTTGGGCATGACCCCTAACGCTACATTGGCCTACGCGTAATACCCGTAACCTTGTAAGTCACTCTGGATAAGAGTGTCTGCCAAAAATGTAAAATGACTTGGCTGTTCTATTTTCAGCACTTCAGCCAAATTTTAATGATGAGCCCTGATTTTTTAAAATGGTGTAAATGTGAATAGAGTTTGTTTGTACTGCGACTTTTGTACTGTGGAGCATTGTACACTTCAGCTAGGTTTTCTTCTACCTGCTTAATGTCATTGAAATGTATGCAACACACAAACTCTGAAACTCTCTTCTGAAATGTCTCATTGTAAAATATAATGTAATTTTTCTATAAATACATCAACAACAGCAGTTATTCAGGTCATGTAAAAAAGAAAGAAAAAAAGAAGCTGCTAATTCTTGGCTTCTACATAATGCTAACTAGAAATCAAATAATTAATAATGTAGCAAAGAGAAGCAAAGTCAAACTTGGGACTCTACATGTATAAATTATTTGCAATATTAATAGGAATTGTTAATGGCAACAAAGTAGATAATAGCTAAATAGTGTGCTATTATTATAGCATGACTAAGCACTAAAAAGGATGATATAAACCATATATTTTTAATTTTAAGGTCTTCATATAATCACACAGTGAGTGTAGCTGGTTTGCTGGGGGGGGGGGGGGGAGACAAAAACATGTGCAATTCCACCCTGAAAAGGAAAAGATGAATGAATTATTGTTGGATTTTAAACACTCATGGTGCACAAATTATCTCCCACAGAACATATGATTCTGGGTTGGATGAAAAAATGATATTTTGAAAGTAAAAAAAAAATGCTGATCTTTATCAGGGAATTCTAGAAGTCATGGATCGCTTGACTCTGTGTGACTTGGCTTTCTAACATAGCATGTTCATGTAGACATGAATGTTGAAAGCAGATTAAATGTGAACACATGACACAATATGACACAGTGTGATGCAGATATTCTGTATGTTTCCTGTATGATATCATGTTATAGTAGGTGTTGTTTTTCCTCTGTATTGCCTTATGTGATTTTTTTTCTGCCTTTTTATGTGTTTATTGCGATAACTCTATGTACAGTATTTTGGTCAGTGTAAATTGTTTTTAAAAGATTCAAAGCAATCACCAGTGGTGACCTTCATGTCTAAGTGTCAGAATGTCAGAATTGCATTCATGTTTTATGATTTACTTTAATAGTGAATTTCTTTTATATGTTGTTCTTAGCACTTCAAGTAACAAACCTAGAATCTCTGATGTGTAATCTTCACCTCTCTTAAACTGGCTAGACCTGCCATCATGTCCAGACTTCTATTCTATTGTTACTTTTGTAACTGTGTGCCCTTTTGTTTCATTTTGCTGTAGTTACTGAATAATAAGCTGCAATTTCAAGAAGTTGATGATCCTTAAGATGATCCTTAAGCTACTTTATGATCATAGACTCCGAATCATAACTGCTATGCCAGACTAATAAAAGCCTGATTATTTGGAGAGCTGCTCAAATCAGGGATTACATGGAACTGCTGACTACAAATGGATTTTATGATTTTATTATTCAAATATTAGAAACAGTATTTAAATGTGTATAATAATATTTTGGATGTTTATTGGAGTTATATAGGCTTATTGTTCTTGAACCTTCCACTCATAAAGTGCATTTTTAATTAAGATTGTTATTAGATTCAAGTTATTAATAAGATTCAAGTTATAAATTCAAGACTTTATAGTTAATTTCTAGGCTTATATATAGGTTTATATGTATTTTAGTTTTTGAGTTATTGTTACTTAGTCATTGAGTTTATTTATTGTTCTGATTAAATATATAATAAGTAAAACATGCAAATAACTGGGACTTAATAATACATTAATAATTAACATGGTAGATTGTGATTTCTAGATTTCACAGTAGCAGGATTTTAATAATAATAATAATAATAATAATAATAATAATAATAATAATAATAATAATAATAATAATAATATAAGCCACTGAAAACCCTGCTTTGACAACCATTGGCTTAACTGAATCTGCAAGGCAAGATCCTACTTTTAATTTTCCCAAGTAAAACAAAAATGTAAATACTCAGCACCATTTATAATTTCTTTCTCTCACCACTTCTCTAAAATTAATTCTACATGTCATTTACTAACCTCTACTTTCCTTCTATAAACTTCATTTCGTTTGGACCATATGCCCATTGTTTTCTGCTCTCCTATTTATGGCATCCCTTCTACCTTTATATTCTCTGTCTTTCTGTCTCTCTCTCTCTCTCTCTCTCTCTCTCTCTCTCTCTCTTTCTCCCTCTCTCTCATTCACTCACTCACACTGCACTGAAGTTGACAATAATGATGAGCTATGTGTAGTCAGGCTGGAGATGAGAGATGCATCAATCTGTCTGCACTCACAGACTTTATGCTAGATCTTGGTTAAGACTGCCACAGTTCAACACTGTACTAGCTTAGAAAGAGTGAAGTGAAACATTTGTTTTTTTCTTAATTAAAGGTATAAAAAGGTGAAATAAAGACTGATGACCTTACAAAAAGTCACATGAGAACAGAAAGGGCAACAACCCAATGTACAAGAGAGTTCTCACCTAATTCACCCTTTGTGGTTAGTGTACAAATAACTTCAATATTTTGTTCCTATTCTGGTCAGTGATATGGCCAATCAGAATTCCATCGAAGTAACACTGGATGTAAAGTGTTAACACACTCATCTTGGTATGCAAAAGTCAGGCTTGTTTATAGGAGGTAAACGGAAATGAGAGAACCTGAAGGAAACCCACAGGAAGAGCTTGTAAGGCAGTAAACCAAGCTCAAGATTGAAGTGTGGGACCCTGGAGCTATGAGATGGCAATGCTTCTCACTGTGCCTTAATGCACTGACTTGTTATATAATATGAATAAAATGAAATAAAACAGCTTGCTATGGTCCTGGAAAGATACCAAGCTACCATGTTGACATGCAACCCTCCCAAACACTTAAGTCTGGTTTAGACTTGATATGTGCAGGTGCAGTAGCAACTGAAGTGCTATTGTTCACATACTAACCTGCATACTTTATGTACATCTGGAGGATTAAAAGCAACAATCTCTAAATGGCATATCAGAGTCAAAACAAGAGCTTAGAAGATAACAACATTCCACTTACCAACACTTGTGAAACCTAACCAACATTCCACTTACCAACACTGAAAGCCCTTGTGAAACTATAACCATTAATGGTTCCATTGGTGGAACCATAGATGAATGTTAGTTGAATCATCTTTTGGTTTCTTTTTTTAATTAAACACTAAATAAAATAAGAAAAACAGGAAAAATACTAAGTGACAGTAATTATCTTGCACTGTATTCAATTTAATTAAATTTTATTGATGTATTTATAACTGACATTGTTTCAAAGCAGCTCTGCAAAAATATAAGATCTAGATATAAATTTTACATTTATGTAAGTTTTAAGCCTAATGATCAAGCCAAAGGTGATGGTGGCAAGTAAAAAACGCCATGAGATGACAATAGGAGGAAACCTTGAGACTCAAAAGGGGAAAAAAATTTGGTGACACCCTTCACTGTAATTATAAATAATCCATTCTATAACTGTGTTATATAGTAAAAGATGTGTAAATGGTTAGTCAGTAGCAGGCACAATGTCTACAATTATTCCATTGTTTATGCCAGTATTATACCAGGCCATCTATTTCTGAAGGCATGAACAAGATAATTCCAAGATACATGTGGCAGCCATGTTGCATGCATGCACTTATAAGAAAGAATCATTTTCTGTCTTGTATCAGACCTTTTAATGATTCTGAAACACAGGGTTTTAGTATTAGAAAGGGTTCTCAGTAGAATCATTCCAAATAAAGAATTGGCATGTCTGTTAGGATAGACTCCTGGACTTTGATATAGTCATGACCATTTTAGTGAATTTGTATATTTGGTTTGCACAGTTTTAACATACTATGTTATAAAATGTTTCATTTTCATCTTGATAAAAATCCTCACTTCATTATGAATCTGTGTGTGTGTAGGCAATGTCCTGTTGTCACTACAGCAGTGTGTGTGTAGCCTAGAGGCGATGTGTTCTCGCGTAATGGGATCGGTGTTCGAGACTGAGGCAGTATTAACGGGGATAATTGAGTTGCTCATTCAAGCGCAACAGAGCTCTGTAAAGATACACGCAGTCAGACTGGTGAAGCTGCCTCTGTCTCTTTCTCTCTTTTTCTGTCTCTCTCCTGTATATGTCTGTCTTTTCTTTCTCTCAGTTCAGCTCTCACGTCTCTCTTTGTACTGTACACTTGATGTACAATGTGAAGTGATGTAAATAATACACAAGGGCCATGAATAAATGGGATCAATATGTAGCAAAAACTTGAAGAACTTGAAGAAGTGTGCATTTTCTTTTCCTTTCTTTTTCTTACTGTCTCTCCAGATTGCAGTGTTCCCAGTGTAGGCTAGGTTCTCCTCTATGGGGAGAGATTTATAGCAGGCTTCCTTCTCAAAAGCAGCACATTGTCCCCCGCACACCATGGTTCGAGTGTGTGTGTGTGGGGTGTGTGGGTGTGTGCTCGAGAAAGAGTTTGAATACAATTCTAGCTGCGGCAGCTTGTGCATATATACATTCCGTCAAGCAATGAGTGTGTGTGCACGCACACACTCACACATGCAAACAAACAGGGGTGTCGTGCAAATAAGCATGTGTGTGTTGCACTCGCAGGGCGAGGCGGGTGGCTCACGCACTCAGCTGCGACCTGCTCGCTCTCTCATTTTCAATCTCAGCCCAATTAATTTAGCAGAATTAATCTCTCGCTGTGCACAGACGCTCCTGACACACACGCACACACATATATAGGCGCACACACACATCTCCTCCACACAGCGTGTGGCACAGTGAAACATGAAATAGTGTCTCATGCCACCATCCATCTGGCATCCTTACACACACACACACACACACACACACACGCACACACACACACACACACCCACACACAAACCTCCCTCCTCTCTGACATTTGGAGATGGGGGAGTGAGTGGGTGGGGGGGATGATTTCCTCTGCTAATGAAGAACTCGCTGTGTTCATGCAGGCAGGAAAATGATGGCCGCATTTGAAGGAGTTTCTCTGTTTCACAGCCTTTTCCAGTTCAATACTTACACTACAAATCTGTTACTTTTCATTTTAATCTGAAATACTGTGCAGAAAGGAAGTATTTAAAATATATTCAGTACTATGCATATCTAGTATATAACAGCTAAATATGAGTGATGTTACACAAATCTTACAAGTTAAGTATTAAACTATATATAATATAAATATATAAAGCTGCATCTACAGAAGACTTCATGCTACCATTCAAGTGTTATTTAAAATGTGATAATAAAACAATACATTAACAGTGACAAAGCCACTATTATTAATAGTTTGTACAATTTCAAACAATTTCATTTGCATGAAAATAATAAGGATGAGTGATTTGCATGACTCCACCCCTTGCATAGCTGTTACACAGGAATTGCATCATAGCAACTTTTATAGATTTCCAAATTCACTAAATAGATAATAGACATCCTAATGATTATTTCATACAGCAAGCAATTGCATAGTATGCCACATACATTATTTTTGTTATTGTCACATTTAATAGTTTCAGTGTTTTAGGACCACAATAAAATGTTTTATTTACAACGTGACTTTACCAAACAAAAAAAAATCAAAAGCTATTTGATGCCAGGTGATTCGCTTTTTATTTTTACTCCTTCCCTGCATCGTTCAATCATAATTTTACTCTTTGTTTGGCGGGCTTGGGGCCGAGGTTGTCCAGGCAACTGGTGGCTTGACGAGTGGGCATGACTGGTTGCCATGGATGGCAGGTGCCATGATGGCCAGGTTGGCATAGTTTCCAGTAGAATAGCAAAAGAATGCCAGCTGTCCACACACACACACACACACACACACACACACACACACACACACAATGTATGTATGCATATGCACAAATATGCAGTCTCCCTCTTCCAGGCTACTTGCCTTGCTGTAAGTGTACACAGATGTGTATCTGAGAATTGTGATTTTGGCCTGATACAACCCTAATGTATTTTATACACACATAAAGCACGTGTAATATGCAGATTAAGCATGCAGTCAGATATGTGATATCTGATAATAAGATATGAATCCACAAAGTGCTGAGAAAGAGTGTTGATCAGGACCCCTAGTCTTGATTCCAGATGTCACAAACTCTGTTTGAATCCCCTGCAGTTTCACTACGGGAGCTGATTTATTCTCGGGAACCTAAAGCAGATGGAACATGCCCGACTATGCAGAGTCAGGGCTGTTATATGATTCCCAGAAGAAAACGGCAAACTTGCCTTAGAAATGCCCTCAGTCCTCTTTAAAGGGGAGTAGTGATTTGATTGCAAAGTGCGCTATTACTTGGACATCAGGACTATTCATAGCCAAATACGCACTATATATACAGTATATATACAGTGTCGCTGTGTTGCCATGACGATATTGTATACTCACAACTCACAAACATGCCCAATTTCCTCTCAGCCTTTTGTCCTTCATCATTTCTTCCACACACAGGTAGATTGCCTGTTTATCAGATTAAGTCTCTGCCCCTGCGTCCTATTCCAGCTTTACATCTTCCTGTCTTATGCCAAGCTTTTCATTTCAGATAATACCATTTTCAAACTGGCACACTATATTTCATGCACTCACCTTCCCCTGAGCACTAAAAAAGCACACCAAATCATCCTAAATCACTTTTTGCATAAACATCCATAATCTGGTGTGTTTTCAAATGCAGGGTGTAACCATACGAGGATATAACCAGTATATGAGTATTGAGTCCACCTGGGAGTCCTGAGATGCTTTGCTGCAGAATTTCTCTCATGGGAGCCCTGGAATGTGCAAAGTCTGGCCATTTGGGAGAGGGCAGTGCTTTTTTAGAACACATAAATTACAACACTGTCATTGCACACCGGATAGGCTCAGCATAAACTAGTGATCATGGAGGCCTTCAGGCATCAGGATGGAAAGGGGCCTCACAAACAGCCCTGCTTACTGTCGATTGTGGAACCTACCACAGGTCATTTAGACAGTGTGGAGGAGTCGTCTGTTGCTAGCGCTTGGAGTTTGTTTGCATATCTTAGAGAACCATAAGTCTTCGGTATCCTCATTTCTGCCAGACATATCCAAGGGCAAACAGTATTGATGAAACCATATGCATACACAACTGCTTGTCTAATTCATCCAATTGCCCTCCAGTGGTAGCACATTATGTTAAGCGCACTGTCTAGTATTCAATAGGTAGCGTTACAGTTCATATGTTGCACATTAGATTTTAATGTACGTAGTAACTCATGAGAAATTTAGCAAATTATTAGCATATGCTTTGACAAAATGTAAGGTTTACAGTAGGGTTAGGGTTGTCTTACTTCATTTGTGTGAAGTCCTGCTTATTTCTCTTGAGATCACTTTTAACAGTAAAAGTATTGAATATATGATGCTGTAATAACTATAAGTATTGCTTTGTCAATGGACAATATTGTATGCTGGTTACATAAATACTTTACTTAGTAATAAACATAATGGCAGTATTATGGCTGTAAGTATTTTCAAAATTACTGATTTATACAAATTACTGTTGTATATGTAGGCCATTAGAAAAATCTAACATACAGTCTAAAATATTTTTTCAAAGCAATATGTGAATATTTTTAAAAACCATACATGGATACTACACGCCATACCCTTAATGGATTTATATAACATAATATATATTTAACTGTGTTGCTTTTCAGTATATATTATATTATACACTGTAACAATACAAAAAATATTGTTTTGTTCTAGAAGATTAATTTAATGTCAGGTAACGTAATTATTTTCATTAATATAATGCTTGATCATTTATTTTGTAAAATGCACCTCTAATTTCAACCATATTTGAATTAATTTTAGAAAGGAGCTGCATACAAACCAAAAACAGGTTTGGGTAAAATTTTATTAAAGAACAATCATAAGTCATAGTTATTACAGGACTGATTATAACTAATAATCAAAAACAATATTATACTGGTATACTACTATTAGGGTGGCACAGTGGTGCTGCAGGTAGTATGTGTGCTACACAGATCTGGGGTTGTGGGCTTGATCCTCGCTCACATGGGTTTTTCTCTGAATGCTCCAGTTTCCTCCTACTTCACAAAGCAGGCACATGGTAGGCAAATTGGATGTGCTAAATAGGTGTGAGTGTGTGTGGTACCCTATGATGGATTGTCATCCTGTCATTCTTCCTGCCTTGCACCCAATGATTCTGGGTGGGCAAACCACAACCCTGACGGACGAAGAGGTCAAGAGAATGACCTTTTCCATCAAAACTGCTCTGATCCATCAAAGTATGGATTCCATAAGACCGGTGCTCTGTGGTATCTGCAGGACCAAGGCATTAGCAACAGATCCCTCTGTGGATCTTCTCTGGGATCAGCCTTCACTTTTTACACACCTAACTGAGCCTTAAGGTGCCCATGACCCTGTCACAGGTATACCAGTTGTTCTCCTTGGACCACATTTTCTTTTTTAACCACTAAATACTAGAAACACTCCACAAGAGCTGCTGTTTTGGAAATGCTCTATACAAGTATATGTATACACAGTCATCTAGACATCACAATTTGTCCATTTATCCTGCTTCCAAAACTTTAAATTTGCCTAATATATCCCAGCTCTTTAACAGATGTCATTGTAATGAGATAATGAATGTTATTCACCTTACCTGTCTGTGGTTTTGTGCTTAATGCTGATCATTGTATTGTGTATTCCTATGTAATTATATAACCTTCATTCGGTTTACTACCACAACACAAATTTACAAGAAATGGATGAAAATCAATACAAATTTCTACAGCACAATCATCCAGACACAGAATAGGCCTAGTTTTCCTTGAATTACGGTGTCAGTGAGTTTTCTTCACTACTTATCAATACATGGGGTGGAAACACTACCTTGAAGATATCTGTCTCTGGGAAACCATTATCATCTCGATCAGCCACTGCTGACATCTAGAGACCAAAGGGTGGTACTCTCCTACTCTAGTCAACCTGATGTATTTCTGGATTTTGTTTTTTAAAAGGATATTAATATGCATCGTCACATGTATTATTATTAACCTTGTGAAGACTGAACTGTAGTTTGTTTAGAGCTTGCTTATCTCTTTGCTGTGATTGACAAATTTAAAGGACACATGTAGGGATTTCTGAAATGTCACAGTGTAATGTCTAAAACGGGTCGATCGTGAACCCATGAATTTATTACAAGACAAGTTTCTATCAGCGCAAAGAGTATGTTTTAGAGCCAATAAAACAAAGAAAAGAATTCCCAAAGATCGTAAGAAAAAGAACAAACAGTTTTCTGGTTAAGAGACTAATATAACCCTGAATCACACCAGTAGTTCTTGAGATGTTGGAATTAGGTATTAAAGCCTTAGGATATTTTCCATGTAATGCTGACTGGCTCATTTTTTTTAGTCTGAGCACGAGTGCTATGCAGTTTCCTGAACTTACAAGAGTGAATGACTAACCAAGCCAGACTCGGTTAGACGGGCAGCATAATAAGCTTCTTCTCAGATCTCTTTTTGTGAAATAAGATTTTTTTTCAGCTAAAATGTAGCAGTGGGCGGTCAGAAACATGTGCCGTTAGACATTCTTCTGAAAGCTCAGCTGCCGCTTGTGGAACTGACTAAGCAGGTGTTAATCTGCAACAGATTCCATCTAAAACCATGTTATCCTTCGGATTTATTAGCCAAATTCTTGACATAACCAGCAAGCCACAATGAAAGAGGTTATTTATAAGCCTGGATGTAGACAGATAGGACTTCCCAGTGCTGAACTAGAAACCAGCTTACATTTAGCATATGCTATACACACCATTATTTCAGATTTCACATGTGTAATTCTTTTTTAGAGGTGAGATCAACATTGAAAGCTTGACTTAATGATCACAACATCAGCATCAAGCTGCAGAATGGCTACTGTGTACTTTACTCACTGAGTCCTTCATCACATCTGTCCATCTTCTGTCCTCCTGAACAAAAGGAGCGATGAGAAATGAAAGCCTGTGGGAATGTACAGACAAGATAAGCCAGGGGATTGGGCAAAGAAATTAAGTGTGGGAGAGGCAGATAGAGTGAGCGGAAGTGTGTGTGAGAGAGAGAGAGAGAGAGAGAGAGAGAGAGAGGATTCCATCAGCAGCCATGGACCAGCATTACGCAGCGTAGAGAACGTGCTTCATTTTTCCTCCTGACCTCACAATGACCCCAGCATGGATGGGGTGAAGAGCAGGTGGAGAGAGAGATAGAGAGAAAGAGAAAGAAAGAAAAAGACGCAGAGGTTGTTAGTTAGGCACTAATAAGGAGGTTCAGGGAAGTGTAGCTGCCTGCTGATTATGGATATTGCCAAGGCAATGCCACATGGCGTGCCTCTGATGTCATTTGTGTACCAGTGGTCGGTCAATTTAGCACACACACCTTTTAGTGAGCTACAAAGAAGAAAGAAAATTTCTCCAAAATACATCTGTTCATAATGTTTCCTTATTGTCTGCAAGAGCACCTCACCTCGCTTACTCTTTCGAAACCCTGTTTTCTTTTTGTTCTTGCCTTTTTGTCTCCTTAATACCCTCTTTTCTGTCCTTTATTTCCACTCTGTGTCTCACACTCTCTGTCTCTTTCTTTCTCTCACCCACGCAACACACTCACGCTCGCACACACAAGGCAGCGGCATTGCGCGCCCCAGGGGACTACAGTGTGATTGAGAATGGAGAGTCTGTCATTGCCCTGCCGATGAACTCGTTGCGTACAAGATCCTCCTCCTGCTCTCTTACACATACACACACACACACACACACACCCAAACTCTGAGAAACATCATCAAATATGCAATTGGCGAATTCTGCAACACAGCAATGCAGTCCACTCAAAGATTCCTGTTTAACAGTATTATTTTCAATTTTTTTGTAATTCCATATTTTAGACAACTCCATACACTTTTCAATATCGGTTATGGCTGGCTTGGCACATTTCAGACCATAGTGAAAATGCATAATGTTTCCAAAACATAGACATGGATAATTACTATCCAAATTGCACACCTAAGTCACACTAGGTCTCAAAATGACTTCATCTTCTCTCTCTCTCTCTCTCTCTCTCTCTCTCTCTCTGTCTGTCTGTCTCTCTGTCTTTCTCTGTGTTGGTCTCTCTCTGTCTCTCTCTGCAATTCCTTGTCTTTGTTTCTCTCTCTCTCTCTCTCTCTCTCTCTCTCTCTCTTTCTCATTCCCCAGGAGAGTGCATTATGGATGGCCCCTTGGAGTTATAATGGTGCTTTAAAGTGGACGTGAGTGCCTGTGACGAGTGGTCCTAATGATGCCTGTTTACGCCACTCTACCCCATTTGTAATGATTAGAGGCAGGATGAATGAGGCCACAAACTCACCTGACAGGCAGTCTGCTGGCCTGGATGCGCTGCCATCCTACAGCGGCTCAGAGGGCACTGTCTAAGCTGACCAAAACCTAACCCTCAAGATGACCACTAAGTGACCCTATCTACAAATAGGTCAGATCCTGGTCAAATGCATCTCAGATAGATTTCAATAGCCATGTCCAGACTATCATCCAGTCAATTTGCTTCTTTAGGATGTTGAGTAACATTGAAGGGCTTGAACACACCCCATGCTGGTGACCTCCAGACAACCTGCCCAGATTTCGGGTGAATTCGAGGTCACATTAATATTCATGGAAGTGTGAAAAAATTCAAAGATTCTCATATGGTTTGGAAACCAAACTCTACAAGCATACGGTGCCTATTAGCAACCATATGCAAATATTCCTTCTTTATCTATGGATGGTAGTTCCTACCTGCACAGCGTTCGCACGATTTTAATATTTCAATCCAAATGTCATTTTGTACAAATGCTTGTCCTATATGAATGATTTCAGGGTGTCTTTATTAGCCTGTTAATGCAAAAAGAAGGTTTTAAACCATGCTTGTTTATTAATATATTATATGCATACTATTATCCTTCAAACAGGCATGATAATGTAAAATTATCGAAATATTTCACAACTGTGTAATAAAATGTACAATGTACTAGTGAAGGGCACATAAATCTGCTCAGAGGCAGGCTTGTGGTGTCAAATGCTTTCATAACACAGGGATGTTTGCCAGACCAAATCAGCTTATAAATACTAAAAAATATGAACAATGGCAACAAATCTCATTCGGTTTGGCATAAGAGATCAGAAGTATTACTCTGGGTAAGGCCATTGCTCCTACCAATCTTACAACAGACTTTTCAACACACTGTGTGATGCTGACCAGTAGATGACCCACAGCTGCAGGTAGATTGCTTTTGTGGTTCATTTCTGTGAAAAACAATATTTCTTGGGTTTAGTGTACAGCTAACTGAATGCATGCTTTAATGTCAGCTACTGGGTGACCCCTAGGCATGGTTAAATGCAAACTTTTTAAATTTCCCACAATGCTAATTACAACAAGTGTAAACTCTGTCTGTGCTAAGTGTCTCCCAGTGGATGACCAAAAAATGACCCTAAGTTGACTTAGAAGTGGTCAGGGGTTATTCCAAGGTCAGTCATATTGAATATGAGAAAATGTCTGCGCTGGATGGCTAGCACTGGGGCTAGCACTGAGGCTAGCACTGATCAGAGTAAAAATGTATAACTAAACTCTAAAGATACAGTTTCTGATGTCAATTCTTAGAGAATTATTAGATGTTTAGAGTCCACTTGTTGGATATGTTCACCAGGCCTGAAAAGAGGTTGCAGGGTTTTTTATGTCTTATGTCTATGGACATAAATGCATTGCCCTAATACAGTAACTTTAGATAAGATCAAATTTCAAAGCACCTGCAAACCTGGGTCACACAAAAGAAAGCTGCTTTTTGATAAGAGATATCCTACCCAAAATAGGATATTATTGCTGTAGGCTACCAAACCAACACCACTGATGTTGACTGCTAAGTGACCTGATGTTGACCACAAAGTGACCCGAGACCGCAGACTGACCCCTCCACCGATGTGTCCTCTGGATGACCCATAGTCAGGTCACTAAGGGCACTGCCTGGGGTCAGGTCAGGCCTGGACACAAAGAGTCTCTGGTAACTCAGCAGAGAAGAACAAGTGGAGAAACATAGGGTGGGAGAGAAAGTGAAAAGGGAAAGGAAGACTGGGGGCAAAGGTCAGTTTCTGGGTTCTTCCTTTCTTCATTATTTCTTTTGCCCACCATGCTTTCTCCTTCTTTTCTCTTCCCTTGTTCCCAAACACCTTTGACTTGGGCATGTGCTGAGTCAGTATAGGGGCTGACCTGACCGTGAACGCAGTCTCAGTGAAACTTGTAATATTACCATGTCCTGGGGCAACGGACACGAAAAGACTTTTTGCTTGAACTCAGAAGATCAATAGAAAATGGCTAAAGGGTGATAATCAGTCATGAAGCTTCATATTATTCTGTAAACTCAGACGAAAGCAAGCAAACGGATCTTGTCTTCATCCACTAGCTATTGTGCTTCAAATACAAGCACCGAGCTTGACAAAAATTAAAAATCACTAAGGCTAAACAATCATATTTACAAAACTGTAACAGGGCAGAGCCTGACCTGATGTCCCATTCCAAGATTATATCTCGAATTGCCTGCAAAGTTAATATGCATTTATTTAAGCAAACATGGAGGCTGAAGGTGGGTGGAACCAAGCCCTATTTAAAAGGGTGAATGATGGATGTCAGGAGGAAGTTGGGGGAAAGGGGGGAGGATCAGGTAGTAAGTATGAGGTGAGAAAAAGAAGGGAGAGGCTTGGGATAAAAAAAAGAAAGATGAGGACATGACAGGACAAAGACGTCTGGCAAATGAGTGATGTGTAAAGAAAAAGAGAGGATGAAGGTGCAGACATTTAAAGTGATGTGGGTTTTTGTGTCGCCTATGCCACTGCATGACCCTACACTTTAACCTTTCATAAAGTTAGGGAAAATGAAAGGAAGAGAAGGGATAGAAAAGACACAGAGGTCTCTCTCTCTCAGTGTGAGATGTGATGTATGTGAACACTACAACACCAGCATTACTTCTTTGAGAGGAAAGAATTTAAAATACCATTGCACATATGGAACATAGACATATTATAGCACCTGACACAGCAGGACCCAGAGGATGGAGAAAGAGAGACAAGGAGACAAGACAAGACATATTCTTCACAAAGCATTCTTCAAGTGGAATATTTCATGTTGTGAACTCGATACAGACATGTCTGAGAACTACTGCATGTAAAGCATG
>JAOVVF010000025.1:19944003-19956429 GCA_028565595.1 Duopalatinus emarginatus
ATACATATACATATATGAATTGCTTTCAGATCTTTGTCTTCCTGAGTTTACTTAACTTATTGATTGTGAAGAGGCAACTCTACCCCTTGGTACTGTGCCCTATTTTATTTAATGAACTAGCCCTTAACTAATTATTAAAGGCTAATCATTAAGAGTAACTGTTGCCATTTAGTCATGATAGTCACTTATCTGGACCTTAATAAGGAATCTAGACTTTTACAAATGTTAATTTAATACATTTGGCCTATGCTGCTTTTTTCTCTCTCTCTCTCTCTCTCTCTCTCTTTTTCCCCCCACAATAAAATGTACAGTTTTCCCCTGTTTTTTGCAATGACAGTTACATTTGTATTTATATAAACTGCTAATTAAAATGTGTCATGTAATTTAACAAAAAAATCTATTTAGTTTTTTATCTTACATTAATTTTTATCTTAGAGATTTACTACACCTACTGCAGTTAAAATTTTTGCACAGTGTAGGTATAAGAACACACATTTTGAGAAAAAAAAATGTATAGGTTTAAACTAATATTATTTGAGTAATGTCACAACTCAAGTCACATGAGTGGGTTTTTACTTAAAATTACACCAGATTACACTAACTCAATTAGATTGAGCTGTTCAAACAAGGTTTATTTCTTTTAACTTAATTAAGATAAGTAAATATTAAATTTAAGTAGCGATTAAAATGGTTTTATACTTTTTTGGCACTATACTAATTCCTGCTAGTGATATGTGGTTTAAGATTAAGCCTATAAATTGAATCATCAGGGCACAAATGCACTTTATGGCCAAAAGTATGTTGACATTCGTCCTAATTATTAAGTTCAAAAGTTTTAGCCACAGGTACATAAAATCATGCACAACCATGCAATCTCCAAGGGTCATACTAAAAACTCTAGTGACTTTAAACATGCCACTGTCATCTGTCACAAATCACTTTCTGAAATTTCAGCCCAGTCAACTATTATTTTGAAATTAAATCATCTAGGAGAAACAAGCGCTCAGCCACGAAACGGCAGAACATGCAAACACTAACAGAGCATAAAAATCACCTATACACAGTTACATCACTCACTATAGAGTTCCAAACCACCTCTGGAAGTGACACCATCTCAAGAGCTACACACTGGGAGCTTTATGAAGTGGGTTTCCATGTCTGAGCAGCTGCACACAAGCTAACATTCACTATGTGCAATGCCAAAGAAGTGTAAAGCATTGTACTCTGGAGCAATGGAAACATGTTCTCCTGAATGATTAATTTCACTTCATTATGGATGAATCTGGCTTTGGCAAGTGTCAGGAGAAAGCTACCTACCAGAATATACAGTGCCAACAACAAAAAAAGGTGTAGGAGAGATGATAGTCCAGGGATGTTTTTCGGGGTTTGGGTTTAAGCCCCTTAGTACTACTGAAAAGTTAGTGCTACAGCATACTGAGATATTTATATGTTTCCAGCTTTGCAGAATGACAATGCTCCATGCACAAAGTGAGGCCCATGAAGGCATGGTTTGAGGTGTTTGGTGTGTCTGGTCATACTAACTACAATGAATGAGATTGTTGAGCCAGAGCTAACCAAGAACAAACAATGTCAGTGGATCTTCTTCCATTTCCACATACTGATTTTAGATTTTTCCCCATTCCACTGTTTGCACACAGGTTCCACAGATATTCTTCATCCACAGCACTTATCTCAGTTATTTAATCCTCTGGAATAGATGTGCTTAACAACTAGGATGGATTCTTATATACATATATAGTATAGTATATAGTACATAGTAGCATAGCAGAGCTTTGAGGGGAAAAAAAAGTATTCAGCTCTCCTCTGTGTCACTTTCTCTGTGAAGTATCACTATGTCCCTCGACACTCAGGGTTGCTGGCTCACATGAATAATGGGGTAATTAACTCAATCATGGTGCTTGTGCCAGTGATAAATTTTGTTATTACTCCTTCTTTGCTCTCCACACATTCCATATCAGAACTCTTTCCTCTACATTACCCCAGAACGCGCACACACACACACACACACACACACACACACACACACACACACACACACACTAACGCATGCATGCACACATGCACATGCGTGCACTCACATATGAACATGCGTGCACACACACACACCTATTTTGCAATTTTTTTTGTGTTGACGTTCTAGCTGGTTATCAGCACTCCATCATCTATGCTATGTTTACCTTACATTCCGTCAAAGACACACCTATGTTTCTGCATCTTCAGTGTGTGCAGCTCTTTTTACCCAAGTTCCACTATAGTCCATGTGTATTTCCGTCTCTCACACTCAGTGTTCCCAGGATAGAATCCAAATTTGCCATGACTATGAATCAGATGAAACCATTACTAAATCTGAAAGAATATAGAAATGCATTTGATGCATAGACAATTGCTTTAACTGAAGCAGATAAACAAACACCTGACATCAATTCCCTTATGATCAGACTTACAAATAATGTCTAGAAATGTTTTTATTACTGTTGTTGTTATTATTATTATTATTATTATTATTATTATTATTATTATTATTATTATTATTATTATTATCGTTGTTGTTGTTGTTGTTGTTATTCTGCAAGATACATGCAATCAAGTAAAAAATAATTCTGTGAGGTTATGTTATACCAGGCTAGAGAAACTGTCAGAAAGTCTGGGAAAAGAAGCGTCTCATTTCTTACCAAAGCCTGATTAATTGACTGTGTTAAATACAAAAATGATGCTCTCTCTTCCATATTAAAGACTGCTTTCTTATAAAATAAATTAGCACAGTTTATTGTACAACATCCCAGGTGATGGTTAGGATTAGTTTTTGGTGTGACATAGCATTAATAATTATTCTGCTGGAAGGTCCCCAAGAATAGTAAGACAGCTGTTTGTCTATGCATATGCATGTTTCTGCTTTTTTTGTTTTTCTCTAGTCAGATTAAAATTCTGGAACTGGTTTTATCTTTAACAAGGGTTTCTATAGAGCAGCTGCTGTTCCTATTCAGAAGATATGAATCTGCAGTAAAGAAAGTAAGGTCTCTCTATTGAGCTCCAAGGTCCTTCACACTTCAAAAGTTCTTGATCAAAGTAAAAAGACCACCAAAAGAACACAGGCCATCTCACTTTTTCCTCCTGACTGCAACTCAAGTACAAGATTAGATATAGGCTTGTCCTTTCATCCACATCATACAGACAGTCCACATACTGCAGTAAGTAAGAATGCAATAAATAAGAATCAAAGTAAAAGTGTAAATAAGTGGATATGTGTAAATACAGTGGGTAAAACATCTATACATCCCTGTTTAAATTAGACAAATCATGTCACATTTTTTCACCCTTTTATTCTAATAAAACAAACAAGAAATTTTAAGTTGTAATTACATTTTACAAACATTTGAGTAGGAAAACTTTCAGTGTCCTGTGCAAGAGTCTACCAACTTAGCACATCTTGATTTGGCGATATTATCCCACTTTTCCTTGCAAAAAAAAACAAAAAAACATTAATTAATTGTCAGCTGTATAACAGAGGCCTTCAGGTTTTGTGCCAAAATAGACTGTTATATGGAGCTATCCATGTTTCCCTCTATCTTGAATAGAGCTCCAGTCCCAGCTGAAGGGAAGTAGGCCCATAGCATAATGCTGCCACCACCATGCTTCACTGTGGGCAAAGTGTTCTTCGGAAGAGAAGCTGTCTTGGTTTTGCACCAAAATATCTTTTAGGATTATGGCCAAAAAATTCTACATTTGTCTAATTAACCAGCTGAAGGTTTAAAAAAAAACATATGTGCATCGTACATTTCCTGCTGTTATGTTAAAGCTATGACTGTGGAAAATTCTCTCTTTACCACATATGGAGCTAGAAGATGTAATATTTGAAAAGCCCCTCTTACATAGTCTCTCTCTCTCTCTCTCTCTCTCTCTCTCTCTCTCTCTCTCTCTCTCTGTGTGTGTGTGTGTGTGTGTGTGTGGCATTACTTTATTAGTTGGAAAACTGATGGGAACTGAAACTGTACTGCAGCTTGGCATCTCTTATCTTAAGCTATTTCCATTCTTCAGCATTCCCGATTCCCTTTAAAGGTTAATCCACCATTTGTAGACACAGTCATGAGTCACAGAGCTTGCAAGGCTAAAAATGCTACCATGGATAGATCTTCACACAAGACTGATATACCTCTTCTGTAATGTTGCATAAGATCTAGTTATTAGGACAGGGGGTGATGCAAACATATGGAGACAAAAGCTTACAATGTAATTTATACCTAGCATCAGATTGCATGCATATCAGTTATTTTCCCTCTTTTTGTATAAAAACTTCACCAAAAGATGAATACAATCAGAACCAGGAAATAAATGCAATACATTACTTAGGATTAATTTACTTTATTCTCTAAATTTAATGTCCCTCGGACTGGAGAACATAGTGCATTTGGGTCTAGCCATAAGTCTGTCTAGAGCCTAGTGATGATTTAATACATACAGACACATAGACATGTAGTTGTGCACTTGATTCAACACCTAAACATAATTTAATAATTGATAATAGGTTATTATCATCCACAGGCCAACTTCATTTTTTTTATTGATAATTGTGATACTTAATGAATTGATCTTTTACTATGTATTTACTTGTTGACCTTTGTAGCTAAACTATCAAGGAAATAAACAAACAAAAAAACTCTATACCTGGTTAGATAATCAGCTAGCAATTGTCTGTAGCTCACATTCACTCAATTGCCATTTTAACAGAAATGGCTGCTCACTGATCCCATTTTTCTGCCAGCCAGTCATGTGCAGCAATGCAATGTAAGAAACTAAGTAAAAAAAACTAGGCTGTAGGCTGTAGGTGCTGTTCATTCACATATTTTCAATAACCACTTGGTCCTGCTCAGAGTCACATTAAGTCCGGACATGTCTTGGGATGCAAATCTATTACAGGGCACTGCATCATGTACAGGTTTGCTCCTAAAGGCATGTTGGTACTGGCATAATGATAACTAACACTGTGAAAGTTATCCATCTGAGTAGGCACACTTGCAACATACTCTAATGTAATTGCAGAGTATTATTCATACCGCACTAAAATATCAAGATGTCTTGATGTCTTAAAACTGTTGGTGAGGGGATAAGATCATGTAATCAATTTGTCTCTAA
Source organism: Duopalatinus emarginatus (assembly GCA_028565595.1). Lineage (NCBI taxonomy): Eukaryota > Metazoa > Chordata > Actinopteri > Siluriformes > Pimelodidae > Duopalatinus > Duopalatinus emarginatus. The sequence continues at coordinate 19,949,155 of JAOVVF010000025.1, forward strand.
ATGGAAAATGAAGAGTAAATTTCACTGACAAGTGCATTGTGACCATTATCTCCACTTTTAATCACAGAGTGTTTGAGTGAATAGTGAATTGAGTGTTTTGTGATTCTCTGCCAGTATCACTGAATAAACTAACAGCAACAACCACAACCACCATAGACTTGTGATTAAGAAAGCAGCCTTGTGATCAGAAGTGTCTGGTTCGATTCCCGGACTAGAAAGTCAAGACCGAAGTGCCAAGGAAGCATCCTTGACGTTGAGAAAGCGCACATCTGTGTTTCATGCATCTCCTTAGCCCTCAGCACTGCTTTTGTGCTTATTGCTGAGGGCTAAAGAGAGGAACCTAACAGATACAACAGGGTGCTGTGGTGTGAAAAAGTATCAACAACGGAAAAGGAAGCCGCATTGTCTTAATAAACCTGGGCTGCATTCAAAACATTTAGTGTTTCTAATGCTCATGATACCCTTACTAATGTACAAATTGTGCCAAAAAGGACAACTTGGGCACAAATGCATAATTAAAATAAACACACAAAATCACAGCTTCTTAAAAATATTGCATTGTTTTATTTTAATATATGAAGTGCCCTTGAGCAAGGCACCTAACCCCCAAACTGCTCCCCTGGGTGCTGTGGATAGGGTTGCCTGTAACTTCAGGCATGTGTAGCCACCTAGTGGCTACTGAATGGATGGGTTAGACGTGGAGGTCATACTGCCCAGTGGTCAATGAGTCATTAATTATACATTAATTACAACAAGAAAAACAACGATAATGATGATAATCATAATGACAATGATGATGATGATGATGATGATGATGAATATAGTTCATGAGCTGCACCTCAACAACATCATCCAAGTGCAGACTTGGAGGAGGATTTATGGCGCCATTTAGGATAAGACTACAAAGAGTCAGGTGGCCGAAGCTCGGCTGGTTGAGAACAGTGCTCAGGCCTGCAGCAATACATACATGAGCGCTGGGTTGCAGGTAGATAGAGTCCTTAAAACTCCAACTCCCATGATTCCATTTGAATACGTCATCAGCCTCGGTCGGAATTGGCGGGTCGCGAAATCTTTTGTCTGGCCGACTAAATCAGTCTGTTTCTGCAAAACCTTTTATTTTTCTTAAAAGCATTTCAAACATCCCGCGGTGCTTTTAAGTCTCGCATAAATTAGCGCTCATTTGGGGGGTGTTGCTGCTCCGTTTTTTTATTCATCTAAAGGTAAGCCATGCTGTTTTGTCGCCATATTTCAACTAACGCTAGCTAACTGTTAGACTGAACCGTGTTTTCATTCGCGGTTACCTGCACGGGTTTACAGCTAATGATCCGCAGCTAGCATTATTTCTAGTGGAACATAACAGCTAATGCAGTCGTGTGAGACAGTGTGTCGGTCCTGAAGCTGCACTATTTACATGGTTTTTGTACTTGGTGCTTGTGAGCTGCAGGTCAACATGGAGAACGAGGCGTGTTGTGTTCCCGCTTATCAACTCCGAGCTGCTGCGTGCTCGTGCTGTTTTTGTGAACGGCTGCCATGGAGAGTTCCGTGTATAAACTTAACAAGCATTAAATCATTTTTAAACGTTTTGTCGTTATGCATGTGATTTGGTTATCTTGATAGCCGTGTCTGTCTTGTAGTGTAACCCAGCAGCTAGGCTCAGTTGGTTCAGGCCACTCCGCCTGTGGGGAGAAAGAAACGCCTCCTGCCCCGGTGACTTTGGCTAATCAGAGGGACGCTAATATTTGTGGTTTTGTTTACAGGTCACAGACATGTGATTTAACCTGTTTCGCGTAGTACAATTCTTCAACCTGGGCAAAAAATGATTTTATTTCCTTAAATTGCCAACTACGTACTGAATATTTTTGTTTGTTTTTACGCGCATGCGCACCGGAAGCGCGGTTTGCTGCTCGTCGAGAAGCTTATTGGCTGCGTCCGGAATGGCATACTTGAGTACTACTTACTATCTTGGAGCGATTACGTACTGCTCAGCCGCTAAACTAGTATACACTACTCGGACGCCTTTGACCCAAGACGTTACACCGCTTGAGTACCACCTTGTTCAGAAGCCCTGTCCCACACAATTCACTCCCTGCACCCAGGTGGAGCCTATTCACTTCCGGGTTCGAGGGTGCGGGTGAAAACATCCGGTGTGGTCCTTTCCACAGTATTAATAATGGAAGTGTGTTGACCAAATCAGCGTCCAGAATGAGTGGATTCAAGGTTAAGGAGAGGCGATTGGCCTTCCAGTGGGTGAAGAAGTCAGCATTGCATTGCTGTGTGCCCCAGTGTACAAATTCATCACGCTATAATGCGAAAATAAGTTTTCACAAGTTTCCTGTAGATGCTGCGGTACGTGCTCAGTGGCTAGCCAAGATCCGCAGGGACAACTTCAGCCCCACGAAAAACACGCGTGTGTGTAGCAGGCATTTCCAGTCGGCGGATTTTGTAATAACTGCAGGGGGACTGAGAAAGTTACAAAAGGGCGCTCTACCGGTTCTCTTCTCTTGGAACAATTATACGCTTCCAGTACCAACGTTGAATGTTTGGGAGCGCCGGCCTGTGGCATACAGTTCTACATCGTACTTAAGTGAAGATGACAACTTGGAAATAGACCCAGCGTCATATGATCATGATTACTGTGGGACTCCAGTGACAGCGGTTGCGCCAGATGTTCTGGCCAACGAAAATAAAGCCTTGCGTCAGAAGATTAGGGACCTCCAACACAAGCTGGAAGTGGTAGAGTTACGACCTCGTTTCCATGTTCAACGCCTGGCAGGCTCGGACGAGGACATTCGTTTTTACACCAGGTTGGTTTAAATGTACAGGTTATATCCCTTTTCCCTTTTTGCTCCTCAGGGGTGAGCTTGATACTTGTACATTCTGGTGTACATCGCTATTGGAGGTATTTGGCAGGTCTTGTTGACACCTTGTATAAAGCACAGCCATCGTTTCCGAATCTTGTGTACTATACGCCACGAACGGATATTTTCACCCGCACCCTCAAACCTGGAAGTGTATAGGATCCACCTCCGTTCAGGGAGCAAATTTAGCAGGCAATGCGGCAGAGTAGAACTCCTTTATATTGTTTAGGGATTTAGGGTTATAAGAGTGCATATGCCCCAAACCACGGCGCCCGGGGAGCAGTTAGGGGAGGTAGGTGCCTTGCTCAAGGGCACCTCAGTCGTGTCTTGCCTGGGCAGGGATCGAACCCACGACCCTCCGGTCACGAGACCGGTTCCCTAACAACTAGGCCTTTCAAGTCTTTGAAACCTCCTCCTAAAAAAACTATATAATATTTTAGAAATAAAAATGGTCCAAATAAATCAATATTCATCTTTTATTTGGATATAGCCTGCATATACAAACAAAAACATGACAACCCCATCAAACATAAACCTCTAGGCTTTATCAATATGAGTAACTTTGACTTTAAATTACAACACATTGAACAGATTAAAACAAAAGTGTGTCATCCAGGATAAAGAACATAAAAAGCCTTCATATGCATAAAAGGAACATGATGACCCTGTCAAATAAACAAATCTCTAGGTTTTATCAATATAAATAATTCAGTTAACTTTAAATTATAACAGAGGCTGAGTTTCTTATTATTTGGTAAATAATTAAACAGATTAAAACAAAAGTGGTTCCGTCAGGATAAAGAATTTATGACGACACATGGCATTGAGTGTTCTATTACTTTTATACAGCAGTTTTTTTTTTAAACAAAAGAAAGAATATAAATCAAAGAAGCCTAGAATTGCACCGACTAAATGTGCTTTAATATTGACAATACCTTCTGCCAAAAAGTAGTTCCACAACAAATGTGTTGTTGCTATGCAACAGTAAAAATTTCAGAGGCTGCCATAACACTACCAACTAATATTAGTTTGGAATAAAAAAACAAACAAACAAAATAAGCAAAGATAAAATGAAAGGACAAAAAAAAAAAAATTAAGATTGTTTGTTTGTTTGTTTGTTGATTTACTTACGTATTTGGGTAATCGTGTTATTTGTGTACATTAATCTGCACATTTCCGTTCCTTGTGCAGTTATATAAAAAAAGGCTGCTCTGTAGCATGTGCAGTGGTATCAAACTGCCCAGTCTGACCAAATGGTCTGCAGGTCAAATGTTATCTGAAAGTCATCCATATTAATTTCCCGTTTTGTATAAACACATACACAAAACAACGAGCCGTTTGTGTGCATAAACCTTGCCATTACTGGCAATGCGTCTCTCGTTCCTCAACGACATGTCACTTGTTACTTGGCAACACGTTAGCAGCGTAATACAGTTAGTGTGAATACGCCGAGCTGTTATCACAAATATCAGATTGTAAGGTCGGAACTAACTGTTGTATAAGAACTATTAATTATTAACTCTCTTATTAACTATTTTTTTCTGCTTTATCACTTGTGGAAGTCTGTTCAGTCACTCATTTTGCATCTAAAATGTCCCGCCCTGGAGCTGAGCCTAGCCGAGCCTAGCCTAGCCTAGCCTAGCCCATCTGACCGTGTGCCTGTGATTACCATTACGGGCAAAGCTAATAGTATATTGTAATGTGTACTCTAGTCACAGTCTGTTTCCATATAGTCCTGCCTGTAATATTTTCTCTCTGTCCTCGACTCCCCTTTCCATCAGATTTTTTTTCTACCCATTTTCTTTCTATTATCTTTGATAGTCAGAAGTATGTGAAATCAGAACATTTCTGTATGCCAAATAAGACCAACTTTGACTAACACACACACAGCTGTATTTTATATGAAATATTGTACATCAGTATTTCACATGTCAAAATATGTTCATTACTTCTGTAGGTGATGTGTTTGTAAAGAGTGTGTTCACCTGTCTTTGACCTGTTTTTCAACTCTCCTCTCTTGCTCCTTTACTGCGTGTGTGTCGAATATATTAGCGTAGTCTAGGCTTAACCTGAACTAGATCATAAACTTTAACACGCTCAGACTCCTTTTTTTTTTTTTTTTTTTTTTTTTTTTTAAAAAAGTCTTTTGTATGAAAGCATGTGTGCATTGCTGTTACTTAATGTCAAGAAAGGCTCTTTAACGGCTGCAGTTCTAGGATCCTACATCATCGAGTCCTGCCAGTGACTTCTGATGTTTAAGATCCCTCGCATTTGGCTAAAGACCACATATTTCTTTCAGAGAATTCAAGGATGCGCCTAATAACCTAAACACCCACAATTCTATGTACAGTACCCACAGTCTTATTCACACGCATAGCACATAGTTAAAGGCAAGACGTTTTCAATGACCTTTCTAACCGTGAACTTGCCTGACTGTTCCAAAATGTGTTCTCTTAATGCTAGGACAAAGTCTTGTCTATTCTCTGAAATGGATCCATTCTACCAAGGAAGCATCCTTGATGTCAAGAAAGAGACGCCGACATGCTCTTTCTTTACTGCTGAAATTCTGAGTGCTAAGAGTTTTAGGAGAGGGACCTGACAGATACAACGGGGTGCTGTGGTGTAAATAAGCAGCAACATCGGAAAAGGAAGCCGCATTTTTTTTAATAAACCTGGGCTGCATTCAAAACATTTGGGGTATAATTGTGCTAAAAAAGGACAAATTGTGCACAAACTCATAATTACACTGTGCACAAAATTATAGCTTCTTTTTTTATTTCTTAAAAATATTGCATTGTTTTATTTTAATATGTTGTTTTTACAATGGTGCAATTAAATGTACAGTAATTATAGAACAAAATATGTATTGTCATTGCAAAAGCACAAGAAAACCAGGCTTGCAACATCCTTATTAGATCCCATATTAAAATTTGTATTTGAGTGTATGATTAAAATGAAAATAAATGTATATGAATAAAAAAACTGGGGATGCATTTCTGCAAGAAAATGTGAAGTGACTGCTTAACAGTGCTAAAGTTTGTAAACTGTAACTGCATGGATCAGGCATGGGAATTAACACAGTGCACAGGCATGACATGGTTATGTTGAACAAACCAACACTTTTTGCCTAGTGAGGTATCACCAATGCTGATGTAGTTCATGTTTTGCATCCTAGCTAACTACCAAGTGAGGTACTTTGAGGTACTACCTTATCATCTTGAATCACGACAAGCAGTTACATTTGTAATAAACATCCAATATGGCTAATAAAATACTCCTGTATCAGACTTGGCTGACTGTTACCCACCTCTGGTCTATCAAAAAGCTGTGTACATGCCACTGTCATGTCATTAGGTCAGACCTGTGAGTGAAGCGCTTTATAATCTTTTGTTTAATTGATGCTAATTGTAAGAAGCCTTTGTTAACCTTGGCTAATTTATTTTTGAACCAAGACGTCAACACAACAGTTATTTATATCTTTTTTTTTTTTGTTGTTGATTATGAAGATGCATGTCTTCTCACTTTACAATTAGCTTTTCGTGCATACAATAAAACGATAAACAATTTTTACTGCAGGTGCATATGGTTAGCGTGCAGAGGCTTGCAGACTTCATCCTCCAAGTTGCATTCGCTGTGAGACAGACCATGACAACCACATAAATATTGCAACTATTTTGCACAGTGGTTGACATCAAAGGCTTCCAATGCATCTTAGCTAAAGGTACTACAGCGTAAGAGGCTTGTTACATACCTACAGTAGTAGCAGAGTGACAGGTCTTTGTATAGTGCTTGGTTTCCCTTTTGTGTCAGTTGGTGGGGCTCTGTGACAGCAAGTGAACTCCACCAGTGCAGGTGCATATGGTTAGTAAAATACGCTGACGGACTGACTACATGATCCAAGCGATATGTACTGTGGGTAGATACAGCTGGAGGGAAGCATATGATGTACTATTTCAACAACAACAAGCTGCAGTAACTCCTTAACTTTCTCCTTAAGAAGTTTAAGAGATTGAAATCATTTGACTGTGTTGGGTATAAAATAATTATATTTATCGTAAGCAGAGATGAATGAGTACCGATACTGGTGTCATTCATGTACTCGCAAACGAGGCAAACCAACATCTGATACTCTGTGCGTTTAGGGGAAAAAAAGGGTTTGTCATATTTGTGCATCGCGCCACTAATTAATACAATTAATGAATCTATGTGAACAGACCCTTTGGAGCAGACCCTTGTGTCATGTTCACATTAGTCATACAGATTCCCTGTGTCTATTCTCCTGTAACTTACATCTCATATTCCTCTTTACGTTATACCTCAGATCACTACTGAGTTTTGAGTATAGTTGACTATAAATGTGTGTGTGTGTGTGTGTGTGTGTGTGTGTGTGTGTGTGTGTGTGTGTGTGTGTGGGGGG
>JAOVVF010000025.1:19999719-20009679 GCA_028565595.1 Duopalatinus emarginatus
GTGTGAGCGCGTGCGTGCGTGCGCGTTTTTTGTTTTTGTTTTTTTTTTTGCAAAAGTCTCACAATACAGGAATGCATGTTTCTAAATGAATCACCAACAATAAAATTTAAGACTTTGTGATTAGAAGGTGTATAATGTACGGTCACAAGTCACGCCATTTTTGACAGTTCATAAACAAATCAATAAGCAGCACTAATCCCAAAATACCAATATGTGTCAATTACTTTTTCTTTCTTTATCGCAATTAAATAACACTTATACAACCTATAACCTATAAATCCATAACCCGATCAGTCAGATCCGAGTCCCGTGCATAGGCCTATATACGGAGTGACGGGAGCAGAGAGAGTATGATTGGCTGGGAACTGCTTAAAAGATCCACTCTGATTGGTGAATAAGATGACATTGATGGATGGGTCTCTTAACTATTGGTTTTTCTTGAAATGACGTGTCACTCAGATGGGCATGGCTAATTTTTTGAAGGTGTGGCTAATGTTATGTGAGCTGTCAATCATCCGGATCTTTCACACGCAGGAGCTCTTGGCTGTAGTAGAAGAAATTTTGTAACAATATAAAAACTATAAATGCTATATGACGGCCTTTTGAGTCATAGAGTTAGTTTAGAGAATTAAACGGGGAATTAAACGGACTGATTAAACATTACTGTAAAACAATAACACTGAACATTGTAGGGGCAACAAAAATGCAGGCAATTGGTACAATATGAACCAGTTTCCTTAGATATCGGCACTGCAAATATTAGTTTAATTAGACAGTGCGCGGTAAATATAATTTCACATCTAATTTTACATAACACCGGAGATTTGAATGACCTAGGCCTGTAGTTTCTCAGGCCGGTTCATATCACGTTCATATATATATACAGACAAAAGTCTGTAGAAGCTGCCAGACTTAGAAATGAACATTAAGTTTGCTTCATTAAATTCTTCCATCCGCGAAGCCAGGCGCTTTCCGCATGGAGCTCCTGCGCTCACAGAGAAGCGCTCTGTCCACACCAGCGCCATTTTCTCGCCTGGTTCTTGTCAAAAGCGACGGCGCCTGGCAGCCTCTCGGCTCGCGCACAGGCCCCGAGAAGCACATGGCGCGCGAGGGCCTCTCCGCTAGCCTCGCGTGCCACACGGTCATTTCAAATAAACACGCGGGAGCGCTTGGCACTGCTCGAGCCGCCATCTGCCCAAACACAGCGCGGGAAATAAATGGCACAGCCACCCTAAACAAATAAGCCCGAGCGCAACTGTAGGCCTCGGGCTCAGCGCAGTTTAGGAGGGAGATGGAAGCGAAGGAGCGGGGGAAAAAAGAGGACGATTTATCCTCGCGAAGAGTAAACATGGCGACAGGTTCCTGAAAATAATGTGAAGGTGGAGTGCCGACGTTTTACATAATATATCGAGAACAGGAAAGTAATCAGGGGAGAGCGGAGTTGGAGTCGTTTAGGGGAAATAAATGATTTCAACACGCAGTGGTTATTTTTTAACTCGCAAGCGACCTCTAAAATCTAGACTAGTCTGGTCTGACCTGAGCCTCTGAGAATTTGAGAAAACTCCAGCGAGTTGTTTTGGGAAACAATTCAAATAAAATAGTGACATAAAATAGTTTTTTTTCCTTAATTGATAAATACAACAGAATAACTAAAACTGCAGTGAAAAATGAAGTAACTAAAATATGTATTTTTTTGCGTATATCTATTATTATTATTATTATTATTATTATTATTATTATTATTATTATTATTATTATTAAGGTGTAGTTATAGATAGGATATTACTAATCACATACACTAGTAATCCTTACAACATACAACACTGACAAAATCAATACCACAGAATAACTATACCACTACTACTACTACTAATTATTATTATTATTATTATTATTATTATTATTATTATTATTTGTAGCAGTAGTTATTCTTATCTGTATTGAAAGTTAACAAAAGCCGGATTGTATCAATATAAAATATAAAAAAAATATATTTTTTTATTTTATTTTTTATTTTTTATTTTTTAAAAATATTTTATTTTTTAAGTATTCATATTAATATTGTGATTTTATTGTAATAATTTGTTTGCGATTGTATGCCTACATTTTATTATCTTATTATTCTTAGTAATAAATTACTTAAAATATTATCAGTTCCATAAGATTTATTACCAGGTCTGTCGTTCATATTAGAGTTAATTAACATATATGAATTAGGTGCATTTTTAAATAAACAGATAACAACATTTATTGCGCAAATCAATTTAAACATTTTTAAGTTTTAAAATGTAGAATTTTAGAATTAATTAGATTTCGCGCTTTGGCGGGAAATAAATGTACATCATTGCTTTGCCGTGGCAGTGGAGTAGTTTACTGTAGAGACAAAACACTTTTTGCTGCACGTGGCCCGTAAAAGAATTGTGCATAATTTAATTTGACCAGCAGAGGGCGAGAGAGCATTAACCTGAAGTATAAAAATCTATCCCAAGTATGAGAGCCGTAACCCAGATTACCAAAGATTTACTGCATTTTAAATTTAGTTATATCAGTGTTTGCCTGATCTTAAACTACAATTTGTAAAAACTTTTCATAATTTAGCACAACAGGTGTGTGTAGTTCACGTGACTCCACAACCAACCTTTAGACATATTAACATAAATTATGGTCATATTATGTTTATGTTTAGCTATATTGTATCGTTATTATTGATTAAAATAAATATTTTTAAAGAAAGTGGAAAGCTACAATTTTTATTACCACGAAACCCTAAGACCTCAGAGCAGATATCTGTTCTGGATTACAAGTAATAATTTAAAATCAATACAAAATAGAAATGTGGTAGCATAATTTATTATTAGTACAAGTGTTCAAGTTTTATATCATGTGATAAAAAAGCTTCATATTTAAATAAATAAATTTAAAATGCAGCTAATATGTGCATAATGGCAAACTGCTGTTAGCATGTATACAGCAAATATAACAATTTCATCTATATCATGAATAAATATGTAATAAATCTACAAACCCTTTATTTAAAGCATGAATGTATATGTAAACGTACAATTATGTGTATGTTAAATGTACATGTACATGTACACCACAAATAGTGTATATCAGCTTTATTCCATGCACCAGTTTGTTTTAAAAAAACTTCAAACTGTCCTAATTTTAAATATGGCCACTATAATTTAACCATATTTATACCTGTATACCTGTAACCACATAGTTTACAAAGAAAAGGTAACAAAAATCTTCCTGATTAAATACGCAGTTACGCTACAAATCCTTTATCTGAAGCTTGAAATACATGTATATTCTCTCTCTCTCTCTCTCTCTCTCTCTCTCTCTTTCTGGGTGGTGAATGACTCGATTGGTTGTTTTAGTGCTGTCACATGAGAGGTGGAGCTTGTGCCTGGACTTGTCCCTTTTGGGCTGTAATTGAGGCAGACAGGATGGCATGCGTGGGTGTGATAGGGCGATTGTGCCACTAAAAGTGAGACTGACAGTAGTGACAGCTCCATTCATTGGCTGTTAGAGTCTAGTCAGCATTAAGGGCATTCAGGGCCACTGGCTGCCTCTGTTGTTGGCCTGTGCAGTCAGCGCCTGGTGAGTAAGCATTCAATGAATAGGCCGCAGAGTGACCCACTATAGTGCAAAGTGCTAGGAAAATATCTGTGTCAGGACTGAGTCTAATCTCTGATAGCAATCTTAAACAGTGGGCCAAACACACACATGTGTACACGCATACACACACAAACACACACGCACACACACACACACGCATTTTCTATCTCTATCTGATTTCTGCACTCTCCCCATTGGTTATAATGTTGTTCACTAACCATACTGTATTTTTCCATCAAGCTATACAAACACACTAAGTGCCACTCTATTCCTTTACATCAGTATTACAGTAACACACTGGTAATATTTATGTTAAGTAAATGCTTGAGGCAGTTGTTTTTGCTTACCCATTCTTTCTATTACATTTCTGCAATGACTTACTTAAATCACTTGCCCAAAGCCTTAAAACATTCAGCTTCCACTTCACTTTAGTGTTGCTAAAAGTGTTGTATTTGGCTAATGTTTACTAAAAACCCATAATTATTACACACTGTGACAATAGGAACCACACCTGCTGTATTGACAAGAGCTGAATTTCTTATAAATAAACGGATTAATAGAAAAAAAAGATTTTTTTTTAATGTGAATTATCAGAATGAACATTATTGTCTATTGGTGTACATACAGTGTCTCTACAAAGCATTCACTCACTCTTTTTTGCTGTATTGCATACTTTTTACCTGAAGCACATTAAAATAAAATATGTTTCTGCTCTTTACAGAAATCACAAAATGATAGAAGTAAAATAAAGTGTTTGGATGTCCTCAGAATTATTTATAAAAGTCTATACAAAAAATAAGTAAATAAATAAATAATATTTGATAATTATTCATTCCACCTTCTTTTAGCAATCTATATTAGCACTAGTATCGAATATCTCTAAGTTTGGGAGGTCTCAGAGTTACATGGCAAATCAGATTAGTCATGCTGTCATGTAGCCCAAGGAACTGCCGTGAAGCTTTGAGATGAAGTTGTCAAGAGCAAAAAAAACCTGGAAGAGGTTATTAAAACATCAGCAAAGCATTAAACCTTCTTGGGAGCACTGTGAAATCCTTTAAAGCAAAGTGGAAAAATTATGACACAACACAGCTTAGTCCAAACAGAGTCCTCAGGCAAGAAGCAATTGTCCGAGAAGGGTCCAGCAACAACAATAGGATCATGGCAAGCAGGAAGCCACTTCTGAGGAAACCCATTTATGGTTTGATGAGCCATTTGGATTAAAGGCAAATGATAATGTTTGGTGCAAACCAGATACAGCCCAACAGCTATGTATCATCATTCTTAAGATCACACACATTGGTTGTATCATCATGCTCTAGGGTTGCTTTGCTTTTCAGCAGGAGGAACAGGAAGTCTTGTTCCCATTCAAGGCAACAATGATGGAGCCCAATATAAGCAGTTTGTTGAGCAGAATCTGTTCCAGTCAGCCAGACATCTACATTTAGGTTAAAAATATAGTTTCCCATGAGACAATGAGCTGAACACAGGGCAGAAACTACAAATGGTTGGTTTGAAAAAATGAAGCTTGTGTTTTGGAATGGCTGAGTAAAAGTCTACACTTAAACGTAACTGAAAATATGTGGCATGACCTGAAAATTGCTGTCCACCAATGTTTTCCATCTAATTTGACTAATTTCGCAAGTGGAGAAAAATTGCATTGAGGAATGGGATTTCTCCCAAAATCCAATCATTTAAAGCTCATAGAGGGGTGCATCCAACTCAGAGGAGCAAGGGAAAATCACATACTTAAATATTTCAGGAAAAAGAGAAACAATCAATTGGGGTGAATAGAGAGGCACTGTAGTTAGTTTGTTAGTTAGTTAGTTTTGAGGCTATCTTGTTAGTAATATTGTCTATGATCACTAGTCAGTTCCACAAATATAGATGAAAAGTAGAACCATTGTTCTACTATTGTCATATGTAGTAACTGTGGTTAGTGTGTAGTTAACCATGATTCTAAGATGAACTGAGGTATCTTATAGTAACTATGTGTATACTATGTATCTGCCATGATTCTACATTTGTACCCTATGGCCATAGACGCCATGTAATTTTCTTTGTGCCAAAAACTATGAATGGAAACATGCCATGTTAAACCATAACTAATTTTCTTAGGGGACCCTATTCTACATGACCTGTCTGTCTCATAAACATATTTACCACCTACGTGGTTACCTTATAAGACTTGATCTTTTAAAAAGTGGTAGTTCTAGCATTGAGTATATGAAAGGACAAAAATGACTAATCATTTGGATCTCTTTCAAATAGTGTAATATGGATATCCCTCAGGCAAGGTAGAATGAATAACAATTTGAACGCCAATAAAGCAGAACCAAGAGCCAATTCAAAGAAATGTCCTCAAGTGCAAAAGCAGCAAAAGCAGCCAGGGAAAGTAGCTAATAAAGTAAATCTGTCATGCTCAGCAAATCACTTAATAAGGCACATAATCATATGGAGGGGTTGAGACCTGGGATGATAGTAAATCAATTGGCAGACGGTGCTTCCTCTAGTGGGCTGCGGCTCTTAAGCTCTGAGTTATGACTTGCAGGGGTGCCCCAGGTCTCAATACTCGGTCCATTCACACTGCTCACTGTCCAAACTTTCCCCCCATGATTCAATTAACTCTTACCCTAGTGGATCTGACAGGTAGTGTGTTACTTAGCACTTCTCTTGCTGGGCTTTGGTGGTGATTAAGGTTGATAGAGGAGGATCAATGGGGAGAGTGCAGGAATGGCAGACAATGGCTTTTTCTTTACTTTGATGGAAAGGGATGGAAGATTGCATTGCTGATTATTCTTGCCTTGGGCAACATATGACACAGCATCGTGTGTTAGCAGTGTGCACCAAAAGACTTCATACAAGGTGTTTATTTGATTTATTGAGATGTATTTTTAATGTTGTTTGATGTGGAGATCTAAATCACGGGACTGGCATAATTAAAGCTCTTGGTATATTTTCCCCAGTCTGGCTTCTTGATGGTTTCCTTTATATATCCAACATAGTAAGCAGATGTCAGTTGCCTGTAAGCTGGACTAGAAGATGCCTCATTGGTAATCATCAGACAATGCAAAGTTTGCTATTTTCTTTGCCACAAAAGACACATTGTCCCTGTCACCTCTCTCTTTTCAAAACAATTTCACCCATGCATTTTTCTCCTGTGACACTGCTCATCACAACCGACAACAAAACTCATTCGTGCATGAGAAACACCAGTGGACGTTTTTGCAGCTAGTTGACCACATACTCCTGCTAATCAAGGAGTCATTGCACAATAACGATAAATCTCCCACGTTGACGTGTGGCGTAAATAAAGAAAACAGGCCGTGGTTTGATTATCCAGGCTCCTTGTAAGCAGACAGGCATGAGAAGGGCTCTGCTATTCATCAGGCTGGATCTGCTTTTCTCTCAATCTTTTGGTGCACTCACGAAAAACGCACTTGCTGATTGCATTTAATGTCTAACACATGGCCTGACCATGCATTCCCACCACTGGCGTCTGGGTTGATCAGGAGACCGCAATGTGGCCATGGAGGCAGTGTGCTAAATGCAACAGTTGGGGTGTGTGATGATCATGGCATTTCTGTTGCATCTCTTCAGTCCAATATGTTGGAATCCATGATAATGCATATGCATACCATGTCTTTGTGTTTCAACCTGTCCCTTCATAGCTTTCTGTCTCCCTTTTTATTTCTCTTTCTCGCTCCCTCTCTCCTTTCTCCATTCAGCACCTTTTGCAGCTCACCCCATTTGATGCAGCCTGGGGTCACATTTAACCTGGAAGTGCTGTGATTGGACTCAGGGTCACTTCACAGGCCTCCGAACCGCCTTCATCCATCCGTCACTGTCAAACCATTATTAGTGCTATTATCATCAAAGTCAAACTCTGAATTATTGCACATGCAAAAGCCATGCTGCTCAGACTTAATGGTGACCTGCAGCAGGATGACTGCCAATAGGGGTGAGACCTTGCCAATGACATCACTGTAATCCCTTAAAGGCCAAAATGGCTGATGCTGAGCAGAGCACTTCTCTGGGCGAGGACATGCAGATTGCTCTGGAAAGTTCTAGAAAGTGATAAAGACCACAAGGCAGGAGCTGGAAGAATTTCATATACCTTTTAATAAACTGTTGGGTTAAGTTCTTTAGCAAAAAATGAAATAAATAAATTATAGTGCTAACTTAACAACTGCAGTGTTTAGTTGATTCTGCTTCACCAGTGTGATGATGGGTTAATTTAGCATGAGAGATTTACATATTATCTTCCATTATTTTATGATGCAACAACAAAGATATATATATATATATATATATGTAGTAAAATCACTTTTAAATAAGTCCTTACTAATTTTAAATTCATAGATTTTTAACTGACTGATTTTTTTACAATTGCACGTAGCCTGACTGACTGTGGCATCATGTCCACACTGGTGTCCTGGACACGGACTGGCCCGCATTGTCTGAACCGAAGTGGTGCCCTTTGCTCTTTCCATGCCAAAGCTTTGTATGTGCAGCTTCTGCATATTCATGAACTTGGTAAGAGGATAAAGCTTTGGCAATAAAAGAAGGCACTGGCATGGCAGGGAGTCTTACTGAGTCGCACACTGCTGAGTATGCCTTCAAGCTGTCCATCAGTGAAGATCTGTAGAGATGTGTGTGTTGAGCAAAACACAAACACATAAAGGATTCACAAAACACAACACAGCCTTTTCAAATTCAATTTTGTTAATACACTATATATTACAGCCCAGGTTTTTATATGAAACAATAAAGCACCAAATGGAATTGACTATATATTCATAAAATCACTCACTATTGGTTCTTCAAGCACAACATGCCAATGTCAGCCTGAAGTGTGTGTGTGTGTGTGTGTGTGTGTGTGTGAGAGAGAGAGAGAGAGAGAGAGAGAGAGAGAAAGAGAGAGATGTGAGTCTTTTTGCTCGGTCCCTAGGAATCATCGTCTCCTGGGTGACTGGCTCTTCTCTTTGTCCCCTAAATGGTTTAAGCTGTCCCTCTTGCTGATGGGATTGGGTCAGAGGTCATCCCCGACAACCACGTCTGGTCAATCAAAACTCACTCAGTGCCAATGTATGAGCTCTTTTTTGGGGTCCCATCGACTCATAAACACAGCGGGGAGTAAGAAAGACAGCAACAAGCAAGGCACAAAGGCATTTTTCAAAAAATTGATGCAAAGTTTCAGTTCCTCTGAAAGGAACAGCTGTATGTACTTTTTATCACGTAGCAAATAAAACACGACAGGGTGTGCGGTTGTAGAAAAATAATCCACGATGGGGTGTTGTGATTACCACCCAGAAGTCAATTGCACTTCTACACCAGTGCAAATTCCTCTTATACCACATCAATTTGTGAATGGTTCAATTATTTATTCATTGTGGAATGACACGGCATAATTTTTATCTTTTTATTTTTACAAATCCAGTATATCTACAATGTCTGCTTTATAAAAACAATAAACAATTAGTCCATCATGTTCTCTTGAAGTTTTATTCTGGAAAGTGCTGACACTGGATACTGTGCTTGCACCCAGAGGAATGTGACATCCACATTTAACCCATCCGTGCAGTGAAATGCACACACGCACTAGGGGGCAGTAAACACACTTGCACGAAGCAGGGGGCAGCCCCAAACCACGGTGCCCTGGGAGCAGTTAGGGGCTTAGGTGTCTTGCTCAAGGGCACCTCAGTTGTGTCTTGTCCTTGCAGGGATCCAAATATATATTTTACAAAAAGCTTCACCGTATAATGTATAGGACTACAATTATATGGAGAGTCTGTTAACAAAGTCTTTGTCAGTTACCTGGCAGAAATTGTGATTTGACACTGTAATTTGCTTTGCAGGCAACAGTAGAATAGGAGCTGCTATTATAGAAAGTTAATCAACATATTCTGACCAATCAAATTAGAGAATTTATCATATCTGCATCATAGTTATGTATTTGTCTCTGGCTATTTATATAAAGGTATGAAAACCAGCCCATACTTGTTGGCTGTATATACAGTCATTTAAACAGTCTATTATACCTAATTTCTGAAAATGCATTACGGCATATAAATTTATACATAGCACAAAAAGTAAGGAAATTTCCCACACTTTGACCCTATGGTCCACCTGTTTGTTAAAAAAAAAAAATTGCTAATATGTCTTGTTTCTCCAAAATTCAATCATCTAGTCCACCAAACACCAAATGGGTCAATTGCAGAATAAGCTGTTTGGCAATGGCAGATTTGGCAAATTGTTCATGGGCGCAACCCACATACTCAGCTCAACTGCTCATCCCACAAATGCATGTTCCTTACAATTGTGGCACCATTTAAAAGG